>JAVSCE010013751.1:0-40187 GCA_032199065.1 Smutsia gigantea | reverse complement strand
GAGAGGGAGAGAGAGGGAGAGAGAGGGAGAGGGAGAGAGGGAGAGAGAGAGAGGGAGAGAGAGGGAGGGAGAGGGAGAGAGAGGGAGAGAGAAGGAGGGAGAGAGAGGGAGAGAGGGAGAGAGAGAGGGAGAGGGAGAGAGAGGGAGAGAGAGGGAGGGAGAGAGAGGGAGAGAGGGAGAGAGAGAGGGAGAGGGAGAGAGGGAGAGAGAGGGAGAGAGAGGGAGAGGGAGAGAGGGAGAGAGAGAGAGGGAGAGAGAGGGAGGGAGAGGGAGAGAGAGGGAGAGAGAAGGAGGGAGAGAGAGGGAGAGAGGGAGAGAGAGAGGGAGAGAGAGGGAGAGAGAAGGAGGGAGAGAGAGGGAGAGAGGGAGAGAGAGAGGGAGAGGGAGAGAGGGAGAGAGAGGGAGGGAGAGAAAGAGGGAGGGAGAGGGAAGGAGGCTGGGAGGGAGGAGAAAGGGGAGGGAGGACAACGATTCTACAGAGGCACCGGGGAAGCTCAGGGGCGAGGGCTGGGACCCCGCTCCCGGGGCCGTCTGGGGTTAGCTTCCTGCAAGCCTCCAGCCCCGTTTTCATCAGCCCACCAATACACAGCTTTGGTTTATTTGTGCGTTGTGTGAAGATGCCTTACTTACTCTACACCGTTGATGCAGTAACAGCGCGCCCAGGCCCACAGCACTGCTAGCTTGTGGCTGAAGGGCGCTCACCCAACACGCTCCCCCCTTTGGGCGCATCCCAGCCTTCCTGCACCTCAGCCCGACATAGGGGGGCCATTTGTCACATCAAAACCTTCAACGAGTACGAAACAGCAAAAAGCTGCGGCACCAAGTAGGCCACAAAAAGGACACTTGTTACTGGAGAGGCCAGACCGAGAAGGCAGCGCTGCTTTAATCTCAAGCGCACAGGGAACACCCACTTGGGGGCAACTCAAGGTTCCCACTGCTCTGCGCACAGCGACCAGGAAAGCGCCGCGACTGATTCGCAGCTCATGTGTGTTAGTGAGCAGGCAGATTTGCAGGTATGAAATCCATGAGTATGGGGTCGACTGTGATGGTGATGAGGATGACTGCAGGCCCACTGTGCGCCAGCCCTGGCTTCAAGTCCTGTAGGTATGTACCCATTTCACCTTCTCTAAATCCTTCCTGGGCAGGGGCTTTTATTAGCTCATTCTGCAGATGAGGAAACTGAGGCTCTGAACAGTCAGCAATATGCCCCAGATCCCCCCGCTCAGTGGGCAGGCTGGGACGTGAGCCCAGGCCCTTACCCACTACACAGACGGTGCTCTCATCATTAAAGTCTGAGGCAAATATTACAAAAATGTCTAGATAAGATGAAATGGGGTAATGACCTTTGTTATCATTTTATGAATGCCTAGAATGGTTCAGATTTGAGAAAGTGATAAGGAGAATGGCCTGGAAGAGACTGGAGGAATGGGAGCATGGTGGGGCTTCCTCTCTTCCTTGAGTCCCAAGCCCTGGAAAGGTCTAGAAAGCATCTGTCACGAGACCCTAGAACGGAGGCTCCTGCCGGGGCCTGTTCGTGAGCGCTGAGGCTTTGCCGGAGCGGCCAGCTTCGGGCTGGTTCTCTCCTCCTCCCTGCCTCAAGTTTTGCGTGTGGCCCAAGCCCTGTGAACCCCGTACCAGCAGAATTGGAACCAGGAGGGAGTGTTTCCAGAACAGGACTCTCCGATGGGCAAATGTCCCATGGGAGGCTCCAGACTTCAATTGTTCATATTAGTGTGTTTTCATTCTAATGGTAACATTAGAGAAATGAATGGGAGGAGCTTTTTGGGGAGGGGGAAACACCCTGCATTGTGATGGGGCATCGGTTACCGGAAGGTTTAAAATTTAACAGCTCAGATTTGTGCGTGTAAATGCATGTAATTTCAACACACAAAAATTTTACCTTAAAAAAAACCTGTAAAAAAGAATCACCATCAAGTGGTAGTGGGCGGTGGGGAGAGGTGTACCAGGTGTAGCAGAATGTTCCAGAATGTTCACCGTTAAACCTGGACAATGGATACGTGGGGGTATATTTTTATATACTAGTTACTCTGTATATTTTTATATATAATAAAAAGAAAACAGTATGTCAATGACAACAGGTCTGGCACCTGTCTCCCATTGGGCTGATGCAGAGAGGTCCAGCATGAGGTGACAGTCCTGGGGCTGGAGTCAGGGGTTCAAATCCCTGTTCCCTCATGCAGGAGCTGGTTGACCGTGGGCAAGTGACTTCACCTCTCTGGGCCTCAATATCCTCATCTGTAAAATGGGCATAATCGTAGTCTCTCTCTCTCTCTCTCTCTCTCTCTCTCTCACATGGTAGTAGAGAGGCTCTTAGAACAAGGCCTGGCCTATGGTTTGTGCACAGCAAGCTGGTGTCAGGATTCCAGGCATCGCTGTTTACTGTTTTGGGAATCCTACTAAAAGTTGCCAGTTAGCAAGAGAAGGTCAGAGGTGCGGACACCTCTGGCTTCCACCTCTGCGCCCTCGTCTCATCCCCACAGCCTCACACTGATTCCCAGGACCTATTCTGGATCTAAAAGGTCAGAAATTGGGAGAGGGGCCAGAGTTGCTGCATTTTTGATAAATGCCCCAGATTCCAGCGCAGCCTGCATCTACGAGCTGCACCCACAGCCCTCTGAGCATTCACAGCAGGAATCGAGGGTGCCCTGACGAAGGCAGGGTGGGGTGTGTGTAAGGGCAGGCTCCGCAGCAGGCCTGCCACTTCCCAGCTGCGCGCCCTACGACAAGCGACTCATCCCGCCGCGCTTCAGTTTTCCCATCTGGAATACAGGGCCCCCACAGGGCTGTTCTACAGAAACACCTTTAATCCTCACACGTGGTGAAGCACTTCGTAGGCAGTATACACTGCTGTGATTATCTTAGCGGCCATTGTGCATATTACCTAGTGTGGCAACTCCCGAAGCTTTCTGGCCACGGCCCCATTCGTTTGGACAAGGTCCCCAGGCCCCAGCTTTCCCACCTGGTGCCATTTGCCAAGGGTCGTCCTGAGCACACTCAGAAAGGTTTCTATACCGTCTGCACCAGCCCCGGGTCACACACATGCTCCTCCGTAAACTGCCAGGCACCAGGTCTCCTCAAAGCCTTCCAACACCTGTCAGTGCCCCTCAGTTTTCAGGTGAGAGAAACGAGGCTACCCAGAGCAGCCACAGGGGAACTACGGGCCTCACCGAGTCAATGAGACGTGCTCGGCCAGCGGCCCACGCAGGGTCAGCAGGAGCCCAGTGGCTCTCAGGCCAGCAGCCAGGGGAGCCTTAATAATAATAAGCCCGCCAACTGGTGACAGAGAGAAACTGAACAATGTCTGGATACTTGACAAGACTAAGAAATTGTGGTTAAGATTCTAGGTATAACAAGGGCATCATGGTCTCTTTTCTCTTTAGGGTCCTTACCTTTTAGAAATACATCCTGCAATCTATCAGGATGAAATGATAAAACGTCTGTGCCTTAACGCAAAATAACCCAGTTGTGGGTGTTCAGGGGGCGTAGAGCCCTGCCCTGTCCAATACAGTAGCCGCTAGCTACGTGTGGAAAGGTAGATTGAATTTCAAGTTAACTAAATGAAATGAGGGCAAAGGATTTGAATAGCTGTTTCTCCAAAGAAAACGTACAAGTGGCCGTAAGCACATAAAAAAGATGCTCGACATCACTGATCAGGAGAGAAATGCAACTGAGCCACAGACACCACCTCACACGCATTCGGATGGCTGCTACCAAAAACCCAGAAAATACCAAATATTGCCAAGGCTGTAGTGAAACTGGAACCTTTGTGCACTGTTGGGTGTTGGAAGAATGTAAAATGGTGCAGCTGCTGTGGAGAACAGTCTGGCAGTTCCTCAAAAAATTTAAAAATAGAAGTACCGTGTGATCCAGCAACTCCACTTCTGGGTATATACACAGAAGAATTGAAAGCAGAGACTCAGAGAGACACTTGCACACCCACGATTGCAGCAGCATTATTCACAACAGCAAAAAGGTGGCAGCAACCCAGGGGTCCACCAACGCATCAATGGATAAGCAAACAGGGGTATATACTTAACAATGGATGATTATTTTGGAAGGGAACTCTGACACAGGCTACAACCCTTGAGGACAGTAGGCGAAGTGAAATGAACCAGGTACAAACAGCCAAATCCTTGAGGATTCCACTTCTGACGGACACAGAGACAGAAAGCAGAGTGGTGGCAGCCGGGGGCTGGGGGCCAGGGGAAGGGGAGAATTGGGGTTTCATGGGGGCAGCTTCGGTTCTGTAGGATGCGCAAAGCACTCTGGGGAGGGATGGTGGTGATGGCTGCCCGGCAGCATGAATGGACGTCATGCCACTGATCTGCACACTTGAGAGGGTACATCTTTTATGTTGACATGTATTTTACCACCATAAAAGAAAAAAAGGACAGTTATGGGTATCAAAGTTTTAAATAAAAAGTATTTACGTAAAAAAATGCAGTGACATTACACCCTTGGTTCTCAGTCATGCTGGCCACATTTTAAGTGCTTGGTACCCATCTATGGCTGGTGGCTACCGTAGGGGACAGTGCAGAGAACATTTCCAGGGTGGCAGAAAGCTCTGTTGGCCACGGCTGGTCTGTAAGAACAGTGGAAACTGACAATTGGTGGAGCTGGTTGCTGGGGAAGAGGTCCATGCTTTAGGAGCCTCTCTACTTTGTGCATATTTGAAATTTTCCATCATGAAAAATTTTTACTTAAAGATATTTGAATACCAAATATCATATGTCTGTCTGATTGTTTATTATCTGTCTCCCCCACCAAGGGCAGGGATTTTTGTCTGTTTTGTTCCCTGTGGGATGGCAAGTGACTGCACAGTACACGGCACATAGTAGGCACTCAATAAATACTTGTAAGGAATAAATTTGCAGAGGAAGTTAAACAAATCCATTCATTTGTTCCAAGAGCAGCCCGGCGCAAAAGGCATTCATGAAGTGCCCACTATGTGTCCAGGGTGTGGGAGCAGTAAGGATACCATCACAAACAAACGGAGACTCAGTCCTCGATCTCAGAGAGCTTGACTATGGTTCTTAACCAGAGATGCCATTGGACACCCTT
This sequence comes from Smutsia gigantea, assembly GCA_032199065.1. Lineage (NCBI taxonomy): Eukaryota > Metazoa > Chordata > Mammalia > Pholidota > Manidae > Smutsia > Smutsia gigantea. Next base: position 35,105 of record JAVSCE010013751.1, on the reverse strand, counting down.
CTCCTCAACACACACAAACTCAAAAGTTTTTGAAAAAGTAACCAGGGGTACACAATTTGTGCACAAAGATGCCACACCAAAACTGTCCACATGGGAGTGGACATACTGTGTTTCATCAGGGCAGAAGTTTTAAGAGCCATCGAATGGTTTTGCCTGAAGACTGGAATAGAGTGAACACGTGGACAGAGCCACAGACAACCCACAAAGGGTGTAAACGCGAGCGAGAAACAAGCCTTTGTTATTGTAAGCCACTGAGACCTGGGCTCCTCTGTTACTGCACATCAGACAGCCAAAGTTGACGGATGTACTCTGAAGAGCCCACACTGCCTGGAGGTTCCGGGTTTCAGGCCTTGTGCGAATGCCTTGCCCACGGATTCCTCCCAGTCCCCGGGGAAGCAGGAAGAATGCTGACTCACATTTCAGAGCTCAGGAAACAGAGACTCAGAGGGGTCAGGACACTTGCCCCTAATCATGCGGTGGGGGCCACAATTCTAACTCAGACCCTGTGATGCGGAGGACCTCATTCTTTACCACCATGCTATAAAAAGCAGGAAAAGCCGGGCCTGAAACCCACAGCCAGCTCAAACAAACAGCCGTGATGCAACAATGACACAGTGTCCTTCCAGAAGACCGTGTGAATTCCTCCTGCACTTGTCATGCAACCAGAGTTTTGCATTGTCATCAGGAGTTGTGCGCCAGCCAGGCCGCCTGGCAGGATTTGGAATTAAAAGTCTCCACTAAGCTTTGGAAACAGGCTAATTTTGATTTCCCAGGATGAATTTTAGTAATGTTCAGGTTATTTTCAAGTCATAAAAATGAAAAGTCTACAGAAGTGTATCATTTCCTGACAGGAAATGGTAGGCAGAGGAGACGATGTGGCCAGGGGCTTTCCCAAACGCCGTTTCCTCAGCCCCCTCCCGCCGTGCCCACCGAAATCTGATGCTGCTCAGGGTGACACTCATCAAGTCCAAGGTGTAAACAAAGACGGTTCTGAGTCGGTCTTTTTCAAACCATGGGTCGCGCCTTTGAGGGTTGTGAAATCAGATGAGCAGGTTGTGACCAGGAATTTTTAAAAGATGTAATAGCATAGAGTAAACTGGAATGGAACAGAATAGGAAATATTAAAAGGCATCGTACATGGCGAGTGCCATCACACATGGTTAAGTGTCAGCTTGTAAAACTGGTTTCATTATGTGTATTTGTATGTGTACTTATTTCCTATTGTGGGTTGTGGTCAAAACAGCTTTAAAATAGTTAGACTAAGCCAGTGGCACTCCTATCCCCTTTATCAGACATTTGCTTTCCCAGGCCTCCTTGCAGCCAGGGTAGCCATAGTTCTGCAAACGGTAAAAGCCAAAGGACATGGACTTGGGTTCTGCTCAATGAGACTTTCGGGGAAGACTGTGGGAAACTGTGGGAAAGTTTTTCTTACAGAATATAAAGACAAAGCTCCTCTAAGGAAAAAGCCTTCCATTCCCTGCTTCCAGCTTTGAATACAGTTGAGGTGACTGGGGCTGTGACAGCCCTTCTGCAACCCTGAGGCAAAAGACCTAGATATGTCCACCTGCAGAGGTAAGCTCTTGGGAGGACAGAAAAAGACTGGATTCTTCATAACTCCTCCTGGGCTGCCTGCTTCCAGACTTCTTAATTCTTACAGCTTAAACCACTATTATATTTCCCACTATTTGCAGCCAAACACTACCACAAATGAGTTTGCACTTCTGCATATCTTTGCAACCCATTGAAAATGGGAGAGGGCTGGTGGAAAGGGGATCTGAAAAAAACAGATCACTGTGGTTGATTGCAAAGGTAGCTAGAAATTCTTTTCTTCACTAGTTCCATACTCTTTGCAACTCCTCCTATCAAGACATGGGGTCAATTACCCCATACCTTGAACTTGGGGCTCACCTTTTGACTTGCTTTGGCTAACAGATTGTGGCAGAGGTGATGGTGTGGGAGTTTCTCAGGCTACGCCTCAAGAGACCTGGCACGCTTCCACTCTTTGCCCAGCTGCCATGGGAAGAAGCCCAGGCTAACCTGTTGGAGGACAAGAGACAACATGATGCCCATCATTTCCACTATCCCAGCTCACAGCCAGCCGATCCTGACAAGCAGAACCTCCTAGCTGACCTACACCTGACCACAGATGCCAGGCAAGACCAGAAGTACCCAACTGTGGCCAGTCTAAATTCCAACCACTAGGATCATGGTCTTGCTCTAAGCCACGGTGGCATATCATGATATCTGAAGATGGCTGTGATGACGTCTCTTACCCTCCGCGATCTGCCACAGTGGGATCTTGCCGGTCCCCTTGAACTGGAGAGTTGGTGACGACTTAACTAGTGCAACGGAAGTGCCGCTATGGGACTTTGGAGGCTAGGTTATAAAAGACATTCAGTTTCCACCTTGTCCACCAGGACATTTACCTTGGGAGCTCTAAGTCACCTTAATAGAAGCCTGACCACTCTGAGGCTGCCATGCTATGCGGAAGCCCAGTCTAGCCTGTGGAGAAACCATGCGTGGGTTAGGCTGACCCTCTTATCTTCAAGTTATTCCAGCCCAGGTGCCAAGCATGTGTGTGAATGAGCCTTCAGCCCCCAGCCTATCAGTCTTCCCGGCCAAGACCCCAGACAGGGTGGCACAGAGATCACTGTGTCAAATTCTTGGTGCATAAAACCCGTGAGCATAATGCAGCTGTTTCTTTAAGCTGCTACATTTTGGGATAATTTGTTAAATGGCAATAGTAACCAGAACAGAATCGACATTTTAGGGTTGTTTATTATGGAGCAGCAGTAACTGATACAGCCCTCTCTAGAGACTAAGGACCGACCTGGTCCTTACACGCTGACTCACCCAAGTCTTATTCATTCCACCTCCCAAATCTCTCCTCCATTCTTCCTCCTCGACCTACCCAACAGTCCCGCCCAGTACCCTCACCATCTCACCTTTACCTAACCATCCACCCAGACCAGGCGGACATTCAGCTCGCTCACAACCAGCTGTGCCAATTGTCAAACTACTCAAATACTTCCCTACCGATTGGTAAATAAATGCTGCCACAAGCCCCCTGTTCCCTGCCTGCCCACACAGGACCTTCTGAAACACCCCTATGGCCCAGCAAATGAGGGGAATACCTGGTCCAGCAGCAGGCTAGCAGAACCCTCCTTCCAAACCATGGCAGGGACCTGATAGTTGCTCATGTTCTACTACTTGTTACAAATGTTAAGCATTGCTGCTGCTTCCATTTATTTACCAATTGGCAAGGGTCACTCAGCACCTGCTCTATTCCTGCTGCACCCCGACATACAGCAATGTGCAAAATGGCTCAAGTCCACCAGTACAAACATAATCAAACCACACACAAAGGACCGTACAAAGCCAGGCCCCTACTGGCCAGGCTCCCTTTGGCCTCTGCCCCTCCACGCCAGCCCCCTTCCTCACTGGCCACCAGTCTGACCTGCCCAACTTCCCCTCAGACAGGAAGGTGGTCCAGGTCTGTCCCAATGGCTGCCACCCCTTCCTGCTTCATCACTGTCTTCATCATCACCTCGATTTTAGACTTGGTTTCCAGAACTGAGAGAATAAATTTCTGTTATTTTAACCTACCATGTTTGTGGCATTTGTTAGAGCAGTCACAGAAAAATGAACACAGCATGTATATTTATAAGATATATGCATGCAATCCATAGTGGATATGTCATATATACACACAAGCCACCATGTACAGTTGCGCAGGTTGTTCACTGCACAAAGGAATCCAGTCATGGGGACAAGTATGGCCTTAAATCCAGCCAAGGCTCTGCTCACAGAGAAGGGCAACATCCACATGCAGACAGAACTTTCTCCTCCTAATTCACATAAAGGAGACTCTGGGACTGTGCTCTCAGAGAAAAGACCTTTTTCAATTCCAGGGAAAGGCACAGCAACAGCTAGCCCAGCCCTGGATATGTAGCCACTGGCATGCTGTATCTATTTCAAAGCCAGAAGAAGAAAACAGGAAAATATGTTGATTCCTCGCCCACTCCCATTTCTTCGGGGAAGACAGAGAAAGAGCAATTTGAAGAGCAATTAAAATCTACACCATCTTTATTTTCGGTGACCTTTAGAATTCCAAAATCACTGAATTAGTTTTACAACATAAAAGCATGCCCTATAAAACTCGGATTGCTCATAAAGTGAGTGGTGTCTAGCTCCTAAAAGCCTAGTTTATACAGGTTGTTACACACCAGAAATGTTTCGTGCATTTTCCTCCCTTTTCTCCAGGCAATGCTGTTCTAAATGCAGCTAGAAAACTGCAGCCTTGCCAAGAAAATCAGGTTATCTCCAAGGTTTGGGATTTTTTTTCTTAACACTGCCTTATAAACAAGGGAAACTCTGGGAAGGAGTAACAGGCAATGGGGTCGGGTGGTGGGAACAGCAGGAGTGATTACGTTGACTGGACACAGGGCCTCCCATGGCATTAGGTGAGAGAGAAAGCTCCAAGGTCAGGAAGAAAGGGAGCTAAGAGAAGCAAAGGGGAAACAGAACACTGACAGCATCCCCACATGCTTCAGACCGCTGCACCCTACACTTGAACATGCAGCAAAATCTCCTGAAGGGCTTTAAAATAAACATTGGATGTCAGAACCCGAAGGTCTGGAGTGGGGCCTGAGAACCTGCATTTTAACCAACTTCCCGGGTGATACAGCTAGTCCAGAGACCACATTCTGAGAACCACTACTCTAGAAGCTTCTGTCTCTCTAGTTTTCCTTCTGGGGCTCTTACTCTCATAGAGAACATAGGTCACCAATCCCTAGCAAATGTCCAGGTCTCCGACAAGGTGGCCACACAGCACCCTCCCTGAGGCTCAAGTGGGCTAGAGAAGTTAAGCAGGGTCTTTCACTCCTAGCCTAGCTTCCTGTCAACTGAACTTGGACTTGGCTTCATTCAACTAGGTACTCACTCAAGAGTATGAATCATGATGTGCATAGGTCCACACCCCTTTGTAAGAAACTTCCTTTCTCAGGCTCTGTTGCAGCTAAGTGTGGACATGGGAAATATTTTTATATTTGGCTAAGAGCCTTACATTGGGGAGATTATTTGCCCCTGCTCCTTCTTCCTGCTTGAAAAACTGATGACAATGGCTGGTGCTGCAGCAGCTACTTTGTACTCCTGAGGGGCAAAAAGCTAGAGAATCAGAGACACAGATCCAGTAGCCTGGGAATATGGAGCTGCCAAACACCCCTGAAATGGCCTTCTACAAGACATCTTGTTCCAGAAGAGAATTAAAAGCCTGGATTAACCAGAGTTAAACATGCATCTTCTCTATGACCCAGCAAGTCCACTCTAAGGTATTTACTTAACAGAAGTAAAGTGTGTCTACAAAAACATCTGTACAAAAATTTTCCTAGCAGCCTTATTCATAAAAACCCCTAACCGGAAAGAGTACAGATGTACACTGACTGGTAAATGGATGAAACAAATTTATGTTACATCCACATGATGAACTACAGCTCAACAATAAAAGGGAATAAACTACTGATACATGCAGCAGCATGAATGAATCTCAAGTGCTTCATGATGAGCAAAGGAAGCCAGACACAAAAGACTTCCCACTCTCTGATCCCCTTTATGTAAAGTTCTAGAACAGATGAAATGGACAGAAAAAAATTAGAGGTGTAGTTGCCTCAAGGGAGTGGGAGGAGGGACAGAAGGCAGAAGATCATCCTGACGAAGGAGGGTCGCAAGGGAATCTTCCGGGATGATGGAAACATTCTGCACGTAGATCCGGATAATGGTCACACAGGTAATATTTGTCAAATTCATCAAGCTGTGCACTTAAGACTGTGCATTTTACTGTACATAAATTATATCCCAATAAGGCACAGCTAGTGTGTAAGAAAAAAAAACTGTACAACTGATTGTTGTTCATGGTAGTTATGCTCTATAAAGTTACCAATAACACCGAATTAGGGAACACTGAACCACTGCTCCGGGAGGAAATAGAGCACTAGCTATTTGGGGGCCTCTGGTCACAATATTTTCATCAACCAATCAATACATAACCTGGTTTTCTGTGTGTTTCTATTTAAAGACAACTTACTGATACATATTGCTGATTCGGTCCCATTGAACTCATGACAAACAGCCCTATACCACACCCCTGAAGGAAGCTATCTAAGACACTTATTTTCTCTATAAGGCACATCCCAGCCTTCTGGTGCTTAGAAACAGAGAGTGGACAGCACTCACTTATAGGTACAAGCAAACAGCACAGTGGACTATGCTTGGGCGGGGGTGGGGTGGGGGAATTTTAAACAGCAAAATCACAAACAAAAAGCACAAAAATGTGAAAAACATGGTGCTCAACAGACACGGAAAGGGCACCCATTCACTGCACAGGAGCTCAAACAGGAATGCTGAGGATTTGCTTTTTTCCTTTGGTATATGAATTTTTTTATTAGTAAAATGTCTGCTATTTTTTTAATAATTTATTTTGGTATCATTAATCTACAATTACATGTGCGATATTATGGTTATTAAACTACCCCCTTCATCAGGTCCCCCCGACCAATTCCATTACAGTCACTGTCCATCAGCGTAGTGAGATGCTATAGAGTCACTACTTGTCTTCTCTGAGTTGTACAGCCCTCCCCGTGCCCCCCCAACATTACATCTGCTAATCGTAATGCCCCTTTTTCCCCCTCATCCCTCCCTTCCCACACATCTTCTCCAGTCCCTTTCCGTTTAGTAACTGTTAGTTCGTTCTTGGGTTCTGTGAGTCTGCTGCTGTTTTGTTCCTTCAGTTTTTTTCTTTGTTCTTATACTCCACATATGAGTGAAATCATCTGATACTTGTCTTTTTCGGCTTGGCTTATTTCACTGAGCATAATACCCTCTACCTCCATCCATGTTGTTGCAAATGGTAGGATCTGTTTTCTTCTTATGGCTGAATAATATTCCATTGTGTATATGTACCACATCTTCTTTATCCATTCATCTACTGATGGACACTTAGGTTGCTTCCATTTCTTGGCTATTGTAAATAGTGCTGCAATAAACATAGGGGTGCATATGTCTTTTTCAAACTGGGCTGCTGCATTCTTAGGGTAAATTCCTAGGAGTGGGATTCCTGGGTCAAATGGTATTTCTATTTTGAGTTTTTTGAGGAACCGCCATACTGCTTTCCACAATGGTTGAACTAATTTGCAGTCCCACCAGCAGTGTAGGAGGGTTCCCTTTTCTCCACATCCTCGCCAACATTTGTTGTTGTTTGTGTTTTGGATGTTGGCCATCCTCACTGGTGTGAGGTGATATCTCATTGTGGTTTTAATCTGCATTTCTCTGATGATTAGCGATGTGGAGCATCTTTTCATGTGCCTGTTGGCCATCTGAATTTCTTCTTTAGAGAAGTGTCTATTCATGTCCTCTGCCCATTTCTTAATTGGATTATTTGCTTTTGTTTGTTAAGGTGCGTGAGTTCTTTATATATTTTGGATGTCAACCCTTTATCAGATACGTCATTTATGAATATATTCTCCCATACTGTAGGATGTCTTTTTGTTCTACTGATGGTGTCCTTTGCTGTACAGAAGCTTTTCAGCTTGATATAGTCCCACTTGTTCATTTTGCTTTTGTTTCCCTTCCCCAGGGAGATATGTTGATGAAGAAGTCGCTCATGTTTATGTCCAAGAGATTTCTGCCTATGTTTTTTTCTAAGAGTTTTATGGTTTCATGACTTACATTCAGGTCTTTGATCCACCTTGAGTTTACCTTTGTGTATGGGGCTAGACAGTAGTCCAGTTTCATTCTCTTACATGTAGCTGTCCAGTTTTTCCAACACCAGCTGCTGAAGAGGCTGTCATCTCCCCATTGTATATCCAAGGCTCCTTTATCAAATATTAATTGACTGTATATGTTTGGATTTTCTATTCTGTTCCACTGGTCTTTGGGTTTGTTTTTGTGCCAATACCAAATTGTCTTGATTACTGTGGCTTTGTAGTAGAGCTTGAAGTCAGGGAGCGTAATTCCCCCTGTTTTATTCCTCCTTCTCAGGATTGCTTTGGCTATTCGGGGTCTTTTGTGGTTCCATATGAATTTTAGAATTATTTGTTCCAGTTCATTGAAGAAAGCTGTTGGTAGTTTGATAGGGATTGCGTTGAATATGTAGATTGCTTTAGGTAGTATAGCCATTTTGACAATATTTATTCTTCCTAGCCAAGAGCATGGGATGCATTTCCATTTGTTAGTGTCCTCTTTAATTTCTCTTAGGAGTGTCTTGCAGTTTTCAGAGTACAGGTCTTTCACTTCCTTCGTTAGGTTTATTCCTATGTATTTTATTGTTTTTCTGATCTCTCTTTCTGTTAGTTCATCGTTAGTGTATAGGAAAGCAACAGATTTCTATGTGTTAATTTTGTATCCTGCCACTTTGCTGAATTCAGATATTAGTTCTAGTAGTTTTGGAATGGAGTCTTTAGGGTTTTTTATGTACAGTATCATGTCATCTGCAAATAGTGACAATTTGACTTCTTCTTTACCAATCTGGATGCCTTGTATGTCTTTGTTTTGTCTGATTGCCATGGCTAGAACCTCCAGTATTATGTTGAATAACAGTGGAGAGAGTGGGCATCCCTGTCTTGTTCCCAATCTTAGGTGAAAAGCTTTCAGCCTCTCGCTGTTAAGTATAATGTTGGCTGTGGGTTTGTCATATATGGCCTTTATGATGTTGAGGTACTTGCCCTCTATACCCATTTTGTTGAGAGTTTTAATCAGGAATGGATGCTGAATTTTGTCAAATGCTTTTTCAGCATCTATGGAGATGATCATGTGGTTTTTGTTCTTCTTTTTGTTGATGTGGTGGATGATGTTGATGGATTTTCCAATGTTGTACCATCCTTGCATCCCTGGGATGAATCCCACTTGATCATGGTGTATGATCCTCTTGATGTATTTTTGGATTTGGTTTGCTAATATTTTGTTGAGTGTTTTTGCATCTACATTCATCAGGGATATTGGTCTGTAGTTTTCTTTTTTGGTGAGGTCTTTACCAGGTTTTGGTATTAGAGTGATGCTGGCTTCATAGAATGAGTTTGGAAGTATTCCCTCCTCTTCTATTTTTTGGAAAACTTTAAGGAGAATGGGTGTTATTTCTTCTCTATATGTCTGGTAGAATTCAGAGGTGAATTCATCAGGTCCGGAGGTTTTGTTCTTGGGTAGTTTTTTGATTACCGATGCAATTTCGTTGCTGGTGATTGGTCTGTTTAGTTTTTCTGTTTCTTGCTTGGTCAGTCTTGGAAGGTTGTATTTTTCTAAGAAGTTGTCCATTTCTTCTAGATTTTCCAGCTTGTTAGCATATAGATTCTCATAATATTCTCTTATAATTCTTTGTATTTCTGTGGGATCCGTCGTTATTTTTCCTTTCTCATTTCTGATTCTGTTTATGTGTGTAGATTCTCTTTTTCTCTTAATGAGTCTGGCTAGGGGTTTATCTGTTTTGTTTATTTTTTCAAAGAACCAGCTCTTGGTTTTACTGATTTTTTTCTACTGTTTTCTTCTTCTCAATTTTATTTATTTCTTCTCTGATCTTTATTATGTCCCTCCTTCTGGTGACTTTGGGCCTCATTTGTTCTTTTTCCAATTTCAGTAATTGTGTCTTTAGACTATTCATTTGGGAATGTTCTTCCTTCTTTAAATAGGCCTGGATTGCAATATACGTTCCTCTTAGAACTGCCTTTGCTGCGTCCCACAGAGGTTGGGGCTTTGTGTTGTTGTTGTCATTAGTCTCCATATATTCTTTGATTTCTGTTTTGATTTGGTCATTAACCCATTGACTAATTAGGAGAATGTTGTTAAGTCTCCATGTATTTGTGAGCCTTTTTGATTTCTTTCTAAAATTTATTTCTAGTTTTATATCTTTGTGATCTGAGAAGTTGGTTGGTAGGATTAAAATATTTTTGAATTTACTGGGGTTCTTTTTGTGGCCTAGTATGTGGTATATTCTGGAAAATGTTCCATGTGCACTTGAGAAGAATGTGTATCCTGTTGCTTTTGGGTGTAGAGTTCTGTAGATGTCTGTTAGGTCCATCATCAGTGCCTCTGTGTCTTTACTTATTTTCTGTCTGGTTGATCTGTCCTTTGAGTGAGTGGTGTGTTGAAGTCTCCTAAATGAATGCACTGCTGTCTATTTCCTCCTTTAATTCTGTTAATATTTGTTTCACATATGCTGGCGCTCCTGTGTTGGGTGCATATATATTTATAATGGTTATATCTTCTTGTTGGACTGACCCCTTTATCATTATGTAATGTCCTTCTTTATCTCTTGCTACTTTCTTCGTTTTGAAGTCTATTTTGTCTGATACAAGTACTGCAACACCTGCTTTTTTCTCCTTGTTGTTTGCATGAAATATCTTTTTCCATCCCTTCACTTTTAGTCTGTGTATATCTTTGGATTTGAGGTGAGTTTCTTGTAGGCAGCATATAGATGGGTCTTGCTTTTTTATCCATTCTGTTACTCTGTGTCTTTTGATTGGTGCATTCAGTACATTTACATTTAGGGTGATTATCGATAGATATGTACTTATTGCCATTGTTGGCTTTAGATTCGTCGTTACCAAAGGTTCAAGGGTTGCTTCTTTACTATCTGACAATCTAACTTAACTTTCTTGTTAAGTTATTGTAAACACCGTCTGATGTTTCTTTATTTCTCTCCCTTCTTATTCTTCCTCCTCCATTCTTTATATACTAGGTGTTTTATTCTTTGCCTTTAGTTAATATTTGGATGGTCTGCTTTCTTTGCTATGATTTTATTTTCTCTGGTGACATCTTTTTAGCCTTAGGAGTGCTTCCCTCTAGAGCAGTCCCTTTAAGATATCCTGAGGAGGTTGTTTATGGGAGGCAAACTCTCTCAGCTTTCGCTTGTCTGAAAATTGTTTAATCCCTCCGTCATATTTAAATGATAATCGTGCTGGATACAATATTCTTGGTTCTAGACCCTTCTGTTTCATTACGTTAAATATATCATGCCATTCTCTTCTGGCCTGTAAGGTTTCTGTTGAGAAGTCTGATGATAGTCAGATGGGTTTTCCTTTGTAGGTGATCTTTTTTCTCTCTGTAGCTGCCTTTAATACTCTGTCTTTATCTTTGATCTTTGCCATTTTAATTATTATGTTTCTTGGTGTTGTCTTCCTTGGGTCCCTTGTGTTAGGAGATCTGTGGGCTTCCATGGACTGCGAGACTATTTCCTTCCCCATCATGGGGAAGTTTTCAGCAATTATTTCTTCAAAGACACTTTCTATTCCTTTTTCTCTCTCTTCTTCCTCTGGTACTCCTATAATGCGAATATTGTTCCATTTGGATTGGTCACACAGTTCCCTTAATATTCTTTCATTCCTAGAGATCCTTTTATCTCTCTCTGCCTCAGCTGCTCTGTATTCCTGTTCTCTGATTTCCATTCCATTAACAGTCTCTTGCATCTCATCCAGTCTGCTGTTAAGCCCATCAATCGCTTGTCTGATTTCTGCATTGTCTTTCCTCACTTCCCTCACTTCCTCCCTCAGCTCTTGCACATTTCTGTGTAGATCCATCAGTATGGTTATGACTTTTATTCTGAATTCTTTTTCAGGAAGATTGTGCATTTCCATCCCTTCAGGCTCCCTCTCTCGGGTTGTCTGGTTGATGTTAGTCTGGACCATATTCCTGTCTTTTCATGGCTATAGAAGTGGTCGCTGGTAGTTGCCACGTATGTCAGGTGGGCTCTTTTAAGACTTTCAAAAGAAAAAAAAAAGAAAAAAGAGAAGAAAAAACAAAAAACAAAACAAAACAACAACAAAAAAAGAAAAACGTCCACCGGGAGTAGATTCTGTGGGGATGCTGTAGGTGGCGCTGTTGCTCCACTATTCCACAGCCGTGGCCACGCCACTCTGCAGGGCCCTTTATAGCTCCGCCTCGCGGGGTGCAGAGTCCTCTCAGGCTCTGTGCTGTCCTGTATCTTCTGGTCTCTTTTTTAGGAATAGTTGTACTTGTTGTATTTTCATAAATACATATGGTTTTGGGAGGAGATTTCCGCCGCCCTGCTCACGTCGCCATCTTCCCGGAAGTCCTCTGCTCTTATTTTTAGGAACCGCCACCACTGCGCTGGAGCCAGGAGCATGAGAGGGCCGAGAGGAACTGGGAGCACAAGAGCGCCGGGGAGGCCGGGAGAAGACGAGAGGGCCCGGAGGAGCTGGGAGGAGCCAGGAAGGCTGGCCCGCCAGCACGCTACATGCGGGGCACCAGGATTTGCTTTTTTGATCTCAGGTAGAAACGGGCACATAGGGAGATTCAAATTTTTTGCCACTGTGCCTGCAAATGACCGAGACAGTGCTGGGAGTACTGATTTGGGGCTTACTACGAAACTGCAGCAAGTGGAGAAATTCAGTTCACGAATATGAGAACAGCCAACAATGAGGACCACCCACCTGCATGGGGCAATATCTATCAAGATTATAACCCATTTACCCCTCACTCAGCGATTTCACTCATGGGAATGTATCTTACAAGTACAAGCAAATGATACGTGCCAAATGATATATTTAGGAGGTTTTATGGCAAGCTTATAAGAGCCAGAAACTTGAAACAAGCCACTGGCCATCAGTAGAAAACAGGTGGAATAAACTGGTCTGTCTAAACGGGAAGATTATGTAGCTGTAAAAATGGACGACAGGTACAAATGGCCCATAGGTCCATGAAGAGATGCTCATGTGTCATTAGCCATCAGGGAAGTGCAAATCACCACTATAAGGTACTACCTCACACCCATTAGGATGGCTATAATAAATAGATAGACAATAACACGTGTTGACAAGGATGTGGAGAAATCAGAACCCTCACACACTGTGGGTTGAAATGGAAAATGGCACGGCCACCATGGAAAAACAGTGGCCATTCCTCAAACAGTTAAGACAGAATTCCCATATGACCCAGCAATTTCACTCCTACATATCTACCCAAGAGAAATGAACACGTATGTTCCCACAAAAACTTGTACACGAATGTCCACAGTAGCATTATTCACAACACCCAAATGTCCATCAGTGGATGACTGGATAAATGAAATGTGGTACCTCAATACAGTGGGATATTAGTCAGCCATAAAAAGAAAGTACTAACGTACCCTGCCACCCCACAGACGAACCCTGAAAACATCGTGCGGAGTGGAAGCCAGACCCAAAAGGCCATGTAGTGCATGATTCTATTTGTATGAAGTGTCTAGAACAGATAAATTCAGGAGACAGAAAGTAGATTAGTAGTTGCCAGGGGCTGGCGGGGAGGAAGGACTATGAAGTAGCTATTTATGGGTACAGAGTTTCTTTTTGGTGCGATGAAAATGTTCTGGAACTAGGCAGTGGTGATGGCCGCACAGCTCTGTGAATACACTGAAAATACCAAAGTGTACACTTTAGATGGATGAGTTTTATGGTACGTGAATTGCATGTAAAAAAACTTAAAAAAAAAAAAAGAACGAAGATGTTCTCTAAATACTGACAGGAAAGGATCTCCAGGATTATCACTCTGTGGAAAGGAAAATGCAGAACAGTGTATAAAACGTCACCATCTGCTTAAAAAGAAGGTGAAGAAAATATAAGAATATATATCCTAAATGCCTTTTAGGTCTAAAGAACTTCAAGAAGTACCCATATGGCACTGAACACATTGATTAACTATGAGGAGGGACCTGGCAGGACCAAAGAATAATCACTGTATTTTTTGAAAGAATTTTCTTTTTTCTTTTTTTGGCTGTGTGAATGTATTAACTACCCAAAAAGTAAATTTAAAAAACATTTGTTAAAAAAGACTTGTTGAAAAAAATGAGTATTATTTAACTCATCACTAGTCAGGTAAACTGTTCATTTGCAGCCAAATACACCCAAACTAAAAAGCTGCTCCATGGTAAAAATAAGTACTGGGATTTGAATCCGCATCTCATAGGCACAAAAGCCTGGACCACTTTCCAAGACAACCCACTGCCTCATTTCTAATGTCCATGAAAACCCTGGAAAACCAAGCATCTGCTGGCATAGAGACAACCTTCCTTTCCTTCATCCTTCTGCAGCAGAAACACTTTTCTTCCTGCATTCAGCACAAGCCTTTCTAATTACTGCCCACTTTCTTGTCAGAGTGTGGCTGTCTTCTGGAACTAGCTAACTCTGATAACTCTTGTTTCAGAATTTGTCCTGACCCCAAATTCTAAACAGAGTTTCCAAGTTTGTATCCGACTTTGGACCCTTCAACTATTTTGGAATATATGGTGTGCCGTAGGGATCTGATTTTATCTCTTTACATACGGATGACTATGTATTTTTTTGGCACCAGCTCCATTAAGAGTATCTTTCCCCACTGACTAACCAGCAGCCATTTCTTGGCTCTTGTCCTGGGTTCTCTGTTCTATTCCATTGGTACCATATTTCTACTTATTCCCTAATCTCAGAGATAAAACGAACTCAGCTGAATAGGTAGTCAATATATGGATTCACACTGGGCAGAAGGTGATGGACAGTCAGGGAATCCCGATGTCTCAGAGAAGGGCAGAAGATTTCACAAAGCAGGGACTGTTATGTCCCTTTGTTTGAGGATACATTCCTGAGACTTGCATATTTTACTGTCAACTTGTAACTAAGTGAATCCTCAGAAAAGAGAGAGCATAAAAAGTGCTCACAAAGAAGACAAAAGATTAAAGATAATAATACACAGATGCAAAAGGTCACATATTGTATGATTCCATTTATATGAAATGTCCAGAAAAGGTAAATCTATAGAGACAGAAAGGAAATTTGTGGTTGTGAGGGGTCAGGGGGAGGAAAATGAAGAGTAACTGCTTGATGGGTGGAGAGTTTCTTTTTGGACAATGAAAATGGTCTAGATAGACAGGTAGGTAGAAAACTAGACAGACGTGATGGGGATAAAATTGTTAACATACTAAAAGCCACTGAACTGTACACTTTAAAATGGCTAATTTTATGTTAGTGAATTTTACCTCAAAAAAAAGAAAATAAAGTTAATGTAAGTAGAAAATTATAAATATAAAGATGATGGTTCTTTTCCTACATAAGCTCTTTCTAAACCAACATGTCAAAGTAAAGTCAGGGTTGTTTTCAACACAACTGGCAAAAAGTTGGCTGCAGGTTTTTTTGATTATCAAAAACATTGCTCAACACAGACTTTAGTTTTTATCATGAGGGATGATCACTGATGACCAGAATGTTATTTAAAATGGTTGGTTACCTCCCTCACTTGTTTTAAATTTCCATTATAGGAAAGTTTTATAATGTACCAAGGTGTAGTCATTGTACATATGTACCTTATACTAAATGGATAATGGTTAAGGGTTCAAATCCCACCTCTGTCACTTAGTTGATGCGTGACTGTAGGTGAGTCACTACAACCTCCTCATGCCTCAGTTTCCTCCTCTGTAAAATGAGACTAGAAGTAGTGCCCACCTCATAGGCTCCATGGGTCGCTGCATATGAATACACATCCAGTAGGCACATGCTTAGCGTCTTTACTGCTGGCAGCGTTGAATCAAAAGTAGCGGGTCCTCAGCAGGTGGTCAAGGTCGACCGTCAACCGTAGTAAATCAAATAGTAAATCAAACGGATAATATGTGCCTTTGATAGATGATGGCAAGAGCACTTTGCCTCCACGGTCTTTCTGCCAAAACCCCCCAGCCCTTGTCGAATCATGAGAAAAATATGAGACACGCCCTGAGTGAGGCACAGTCTCCAACATGCCCAACCAGCACTCCTCAGATCCCAAGAAGGCCACCAAAAGCAGGTAAAGTCTGAAAAACTGTCCCAACCAAGAGGGGCCTAAGGAGACATGATGATTACATGTAACGTGGGATCCTGGATGGGATCTTGGAACAGAAAACGGACATGGGGAAGAACTAAGGGAATCTGAATACATTTTGGAGTTGGTCAATAGAAGGGTACCATGTTAGTTTCTTGGCTGTGACAAACACACATGGTAATGGTAAGATGTTATATTAGGGAAAACTGGGTGCAGGGTCTAAGAAAACTCAGTACTTTCTTTGCAACGTTTCTATAAACCTAAAATTACTCCCAAAATAAAAACTTGATTACAAAAACAACCCTCAACAGTCTTTAATGAACCTTAAAAAAAAAGTGTTGGAACACCTGTGCAGGCCGTCCAAGGGTCTGCTTGATGGAGTAGACATCTCAGGGATCTGCCTGTCCTGCATGGCTCCAAAGCAAGCCTGTGCAGCCCTTGGCCTTCCTGTGTGGCCCTACTATGTTCTGTTCCCTCTGCCCCCGATTCTGCCCGTTTTCCTATAATCTGATCCCCACCCGGCAGACAAAGGGATCGTGTCAGTACCCAAGTCAGCTCACGTCCCTCCTCTGCTCAGGCCCTCCTGTGGCTCCCGCCTCACTTATAGAAGTCCAAGTCCCCACCGCAGCCCAGCAGGCCCTGCCCCACCTGCCCCAGCCCTCTCCACTGTCATCTCCCAGCCTCTCTCTCTCCCTCCCAGCCACGCTGGCCTCCTCAATTTTCTCTGGACATCCCAGGCACACACCTGCCTCAAGACCTTTGCACACGCTGCTCCCTGTCTGGTATGTTTTTGCTCTTAGCCTCTTTTCTCTACTGTTACCAGGCCAGTGAGGTCTAACCCATTTCTGTCCACACCTGCAATCACTACCCTGGCCCCCAGTACTTCCACAGCCTTCTCTTTGCTTTCCTTCAAAGCACTAATTACTATACTATCTGATCTGCCTTAAATGTAAATGTGATTTATCTTATCTACTGCCTGCCTTGCCAGTAGGGGGTGAGTGCCAGGGCTCTGTTGTCTTCACTTTGTGTAAACAAAGACTGAAGGAGGCCATTCTTAATGGCCAGAGCTCATGCTGAATACTGTGGGCACCTGACCCAAGACTGAGCAGGGCTGGGGGAGGGCACGTGGGGACAGGCTCAGGCTGACCAGAGAGCCACAGGGCCAGCTGAGAATAGGGGACTGGCCACTAGGATGGGAGTGAAGCCCGAGGGACCCAGAAACAGCCTGCCAGCGGAGGGGAGAGGAGGTGAAAGGTCATGGACTGCTGGTCACAGCTGGGGTGGCCACTGTGGGCTCAGATAAGCCCCATCTATGGGGCAGGGGTGACACTGCGCCTCGGCACAGAAAGCTGCTCAGAGACGGGGCAACTGAGCACAAGTACTGCCGGGGCAACTGAGCACAAGTACTGCTGGGCAGAGACACCATGAAGGAAAGAGCAGTTCAGAGAGCCAAGAGGGGAAGGGGGACAGTCTTGAGAGAAGGGGGCTTGACTCCACAGCACTGTGCGGGACTCACCACAGGACTCATCTGCCCTCTCCAACGCGGCACACCAACCAGGAGGCAAATTAATCCAGTCTACACCCAAGTTCCTGCCCGCTTAATGCCAGGAGCCACCCCAACTGCACAGACAACCAAAACTCCAGGCAAATGTGCAAAAAGGGGGCGACACCGGCCTTGTGAGCCCTGCAGAGCCCAACAGAGCACCCTCTCAGAGGGGCCAGCACCCCAGGCGGCCCCTCCACGTCTGCACTGACCACACGGACATCCCGTTCACAGCCTCAGAAGGGAACGTTCTGCAGTCCCCAGAACAAGAGTTAAAGAGCCAAAACCAGCAGCCGGGACTGATGGCCGTCAGTCGTCACCCAGGAAGGATTCTAGAAGAGCATGAGGAGGGACACGAGTGTGTCAAGAAGGAAGGGGAGACTACAGAGAATTCCTACCTGGCATCACGCAGCCTGGGGCTACTTGCTGTACTGGGCAGACGTGGGTGAAAGGACACCCTCTAGACTGTTCATGGCACCTTGAATGGGAACAGTCCAGAGACCCATCAACAGGAGTGGCCACGGAAATGCTGCAGTCCAGCCATGACGTGGAATACGACTCCACCACGGAAAAGGACCAGGTACTGATAGACACAACCTGGAAGACTCAAAAACCTCATGTTGAGTGAAAGCGAACATGACTGCAGGATTTCACATGGAAAGTCCAAACCCGGGCAACACCCGTCCACGGAATTAGAAAGAGGCCAGTGGTTCCCTGCAAGGCAGGAGGTGTGGGGCCAGGAAAGGGCGTCTGGGAGCCAGTCACATGGATGTGTCCAATCTGTGAAAATGCATCCAGCTGGACACTTAGGAGCCATGGGCTTTTCTGTATGATTCAACAGAAAGCTCCCCAAAAGGGGAAGAAAACAATAAAAAAGAGTAACTGGGCCCCTCATTTGCTGCTGATAGAATGCAAATGGTGTGACCATGTGGACAGCAGCTTGGCAGTTCCTTGAAAGGCTAACCACAGAGCCGCCCGTGACCCAGCAATTCCACTCCCGGGAGACACTCAGGAGAAGCAGAAACACACATCCATGTAAAAGTTTGTACACAAATGCTCACAGCAGCTCAACAGGTCGTCTACCCACACGGTGGAACATTATTCAGCCAAAAAGAGGAATGAAGCCCGGGCACAGGCTGCGACACGGGGGAGCCTCACAGACATTATGCCGACCTGGGATGCAACGCACCGTGTGGTAACTATAGTTAGTAAATATGGTATCGTATATTTGAAAGTTGCTAAGAGTAGGTCTTAAAGGTTCCCACCACAAGAAAAAAACTATGTCTGGTGATGGATATTAACTAGATGTACTGTGGTGATCAGTTCTCAGTATGTACAAATACCATTATGTTTTACACCTGAAACTAGTATGTCAAATACACCTCAATTTAAAACAAATGCAGAGTAACTATGTATGAGGGTGTTAGTTTCTAATTGCTAGATGGAACATTCATGTTTTAAGCTTTTCTGTATGAATCTGTTATTTCACAATTTTAAAAAAAAGGGAGAGTGTACTTGACAGTGCGAAGCTGAGGTGACAGCTCCCCTGAGCATGCCCCGGGCCACAGAGCAGGTCTCCTGGAAGCTGGACCCCCAGCTGTCCTGTCGCTGGGTCCTCCCCCAACCCGGCTTCGTTCTGAGAGGCAGAAGCAGGTGGGCCCGGCCTGGGGGACGGCTGAGACACACTGTCCAGCCCCCTCCCTTGCACCTCTGCTTTGGCAAACGAGTCCTTCAGCTTTGCTGAACTCATTTGTTCATTCAGTCTAAATTAATCAATATTTCCCGAAACCACATTCTGCCTGAATTTCTTCATCAGCCTCCTCACTGGTCTCTCCACCCCCACCCTACTTAATTCCTGTCTCACTCAGACTCAAAGCTAAGTCCTCACGATGGCCCACAAGGCCCACAGGGTCTGCCCCTGTGCCCTCTGCCCCCATCCTCTGCCCTCTCCCCTTCCTTGGCTCAGCTCTGGCTACAAGGGCCTCGTCAATAGTCTTCCACCATGCCAGGTCTGGTCCTGCCTCAGGGTCTTTGCACTGGCTGTTCCCTCTGCTGGAACACTCTTCCCCACATATCCACATGGCCTATCCCCTCATTGTCCTCAGGTCTCTACTCAAAGGTCATCTCCTCAGTGACCTCGCCTTCCCTGACCACTCTATGTAAAAGTACAGCCCCAACCAACCCCCTGTACCTCGAGGCCCTGTATCCTGCTTTATCTTTGTGAGGAACACTTACCAACATCGGACATAGTAAATGTTTTGCTGACTGATCTTATTTATTGTCTGTCTCTGAAGTAGACACTTGAGAAATATTTGCTGAACACCAGGCAACGGTATACTGCTGGGCAGGCTGTACCCTGCACAAGCCGGTCGGGGTGGGGAGGGCACGCCCATCATAGCGCACTGCAGATCTGTGTGCATGCCCACAACTCTCTGGCAGATGGCAGGAACGGGTCATGAGAAAGAGACATCTGTTTTTAGTTACACAAAAGCGCCACATGGGCTCGTGGAGGCCACAGTTAAATAAACAGGCAAACTGCTTCTTCAGATGCAGCCACAGAGTCCACCACACACACCCAGACTGCCCGGGTTCCAAGCCCACTCCCATCCTAAGAACCTGACTGCCCTTGGGCAAGTTACTTCTCTCTGCACCTCAGTTTCCACTGCTGATAGGAACCAAACCCCTCCCTGGTATTGCTCTGAGGATTAAATGAATCAATATGTGTAAAGCACATGACCTGGGGCTCATAAGATGTGCTAGGGTAGCTTGCACTCTGATCAGTCACAGCTATTGTTCCCAAATCCCCAGGCTCAGACTTCCAAAATTAAAGGGGAAGACTGTTCTCAGACACAACGGTCCTCAGCCGGTAAATGCTGGGCTGAGCTGCGTCCCTCCCCACCCCCAGGGCTTTGGGTTCCGAGCACCTGGCGAGTGGCTCAGGAGATCTAGGGCTAGTTCTAGCAGGGACCCAGCCCCGCTCACTGAGAGGAGCAGGCTCTGGGTCCCGCCCAGGGACGAGCCCTCAGCGGGTTCCCCGGCGGTGACCGGCCCTCCAGGCCAGGTCCCAAAACACCCCCAGACTGAGCCTGACCCGAAGTTTCCTCTGGTCTTAGCTCTCAAAATTCGTCACTCACATCAACGGTACAAAAATGAGTGCCCCAAGGGCAAGGGAGAGCAACGGATGGGGAGGGAATTTGCCAAGACAGTACACAGAGCTACCCGGGGGGGGGACACAGAATTCCCACTTGCTTCTGGGTCCCAGTGTTTCTGGAACTTGGTATATTCCCTCATGCCCCCCTTTTCCCCCATTTGCTCCTTCTATCTTATTGACTTTTTTCATGTTAAGAGACTGTTTTTCTTTCACTTTTTATTGATGGGGTATGCCCCCCAAATGCACATATAAGATAAGATTGTCAAAAACCGGACCCGCCAGCTGCAGGACAGGAGCGAGGAGCTGGCCAGCCTGCCGCAGCGCTCCTTTGAAAGAAGGACTCGCCACATAATCAAGAGTACAGGTCTCGAAACTTCCAGCCGGAGGAGGCATAACCTGAATCTCACTAAGCAGCACCTTCAGTCCAAGCCAAGAGGGACGGACATCCCGCAGAATAACTGGTCTGCACCCTTCGCGAAGGCCAACGTCTCAAAACACAACGAAAGACTAAGGCAACACTCCAGAGCGAGGGAACGAGAGACAAGACAATTATATGCAAAGCGTGACCCCAAACCGGGGCCTGTACTGGGCAGAGAGGACCCAGTCTTGCTAGGACAACTGGCCAAACCAGAACACAAAGGGCGACTAGATTACAGTTCTGGGTCAACGTTCAACCAGGTGTGTTTGAGAACCATCCTGGCGTTACATAAGAGAGAATCTTTGTTCTCTGGAAATACATCCCAAAGGGTCAAGGGCCAGAACAGCATTGGTACGGTTCCTGTTCTCACGTGGTTTAGGAGGAATCATGTGTGGGTGAAGGTCAGGTGTAACCAGCCCACTGTCCAGTTGAGGAAACTGAGACTCGCAGACAGAAACCTTTTGCTCCACTGGCCCACAGACAGGAAAAAAGAATGAAAAAAGGAAATGTGGTAAAATATTAAAAGTTGGTGAACCTTCATAAAGGTTTCTCTCTATATTATTTTTGCCCCTTTTCTAGGAATTTGAAAATTTTCCAAGATAGAAAGTTCAGCTGGCTCTGGGGCCACAACGCCTGGATTCACCCCTAGCTCTGTCCCTCTTGGCTGTGCAACCTGGAATGAATTACTTCCCCTCTCTGTGCCTCAGTTTCTGTGTCTATAAAACAGACATGAGGCTAAGAACCACCACCTCACAGGCCAGTGGTGTTCCACCTGACTGTACACACAGGTGTTTTGCAGCCCATGTGGGTTCTGACGGGGCTTAAATATTCTCGACATCGCCCCTGCCACGGGGCTGTTTCAGGATTTAATGAGTCCACGTGCCTAATTCATCAAATGCTTGATCAATGTTAACTGTTACTACTCCCGTAAGGAAACCAAAACCATGAAAATGTATGCCTCATTTTCCCGGCTAATGCAGAGGTTGCACGAAGCCACAGAACGTGGCTGCTCCACGTCCTGTCTGCCCACTGAGCAGGGAGCTGGTTCCCAGCTTATCACAGCCTGTGTGGTGCCGGGGACCCTGGCGTGCACGGCCCCAGGGACACTCTGACAGGGCCCTATGTCTCAGGAAGCAGGTAGGCCTCCAGGGCCTGGATTGAGCCCCTGTACAGGGCAGCAAGAGCCACGTTCTAACCTGTCACTCTGACAGAGAGACAGCAACCCAGAAGACAGGTATGTTTGAGTTGGTCTGCATAGAGTTACTTTGGTGGGCCAAATTTTAGATACCCAGAGAAATTTTTTTTTTTGAAGATTCTGGGGTCCCAGGTTTTTCTTGAAAAGACTGGCATGTCCATCCTATAACAAGAACTGAGCAACAACAACTGACCCCTTTTGACACAGGACATGAATCCAGAATATATAAAGAAATCCTATAACTCATTAAGAACATAAACAACCCAATTGAAAAACCAGCAAAAGAAGGCCTAGAAATGGCCCACAAGCCAATGAGATGTTCAACACCTTCAGTCATTCAGGGAAATTAAAATTAAGACCGTAATGAGACAGCACTACATACCCATTAGAATGTCTGAATTCAAAAGAATGACAATATCAAGTGGTGGTGACGATGTGGAGCAACTGGAACTCTTACACATTGCTGGGGGTAATGTAAAACATTACAGCCACTCTGAAAAATGGTTTGGCAGCTTCTAATAAAGTTAAACATATCCTTATCTGACCTGGCCATTCCACTCCTAGGTATTTACCCAAGAAAATTGATAGCATATGTCTAGACGAAGATTAGGACACACAGGTTCACATCAGCTTTGTTTGTAATGGCCAAACAGTGGAAACAACCCAAACGTCCACCAACAGGGGAATGGATAAACAAATGGTGGTATGTCTGCATGAGGGAATCCTGCTCAGCAACAAACAGAAATAAACCACTAATACATGCAATGTAGATGACTCTCACAATCATTATCCTGAGGGACACAACACAGACACAAACCTACATGCTGTGTGATTTTATTTATATCAGACTCAGAAAGACAAATCCAATTTATAGATAAAGAAGGCAGATTTTATTGCCTGAGGCCAGGAGGTAGAGAGGACTGATGGCAAAAGACATGAGGGAATACAAGGCATCCAGATTGGTAAAGAAGAAGTCAAATTGTCACTATTTGCAGATGACATGATATTGTACATAAAAAACCCTAAAGACTCCACTCCAAAACTACTAGAACCAATATTTGAATTCAGCAAAGTTGCAGGATACAAAATCAATACACAGAAATCTGTTGCTTTCCTATACACTAACGATGAGCTAACAGAAAGAGGTATCAGGAAAACAATTCCATTCACAATTGCATCAAAAAGAATAAAATACCTAGGAATAAACCTAAGGAAGGAAGTGAAAGACCTATACCCTGAAAACTACAAGACATGCCTAAGAGAAATTAAAGAGGACACTAACAAATGGAAATTCATCCTATGCTCCTGGCTAGGAAGAATAAATATCGTCAAAATGGCTATACTACCTAAAGCAATCTACAGATTCAATGTAATCCCTATCAAAATACCAATAGCATTCTTCAATGAACTGGAACAAATAGTTCTAAAATTCATATGGAACCACAAAAGACCCCGAATAGCCAAAGCAATCCTGAGAAGGAGGAATAAAACAGGGGGAATTATGCTCCCTGACTTCAAGCTCTACTACAAAGCCACAGTAATTGAGACAATTTGGTATTGGCACAAAAACAGACCCACAGACCAGTGGAACAGAATAGAAAATCCAAACATTAACCCAAACATATAAGGTCAATTCATATATGATAAAGGAGCCTTGGATATACAATGGGAGATGACAGCCTCTTCAGCAGCTGGTGTTGGACAGCTACATGTAAGAGAATGAAACTGGACTACTGTCTAACCCCATACACAAAAATAAACTCAAAATGGAGAAAACACCTGAATGTAAGTCATGAAACCATAAAACTCTTAGAAAAAAACATAGGCGAAAATCTCTTGGACATAAACATCAGCGACTTCTTCACGAACATATCTCCCCGGGCAAGGGAAACAAAAGCAAAAATGAACAAGTGGGACTATATCAAACTGAAAAGCTTCTGTACAGCAAAGGACACCATCAGTAGAACAAAAAGACACCCTACAGTTTGGGAGGATATATTCATAAATGACATGTCAGATAAGGGGTTGACATCCAAAATATATAAAGAACTCATGCACCTCAACAAACAAAAAGCAAATAATCCAATTAAGAAATGGGCAGAGGACATGAATAGACACTTCTCCAAAGAAGAAATTCAGATGGCCAACAGGCACATGAAAAGATGCTCCACATCGCTAATCATCAGAAAAATGCAGATTAAAACCACAATGAGATATCACCTCACAACAGTAAGGATGGCCACCATCCAAAACACAAACAACAACGAATGTTGGTGAGGATGTGGAGAAAGGGGAACCCTCCTACACTGCTGGTCGGAATGCAAATTAGTTCAACCATTGTGGGGGGCAGTATGGAGGCTCCTCAAAAAACTCAAAATAGAAATATCATTTGACCCAGGAATTTCACTCCTAGGAATTTACCCTAAGAATGCAGCAGTCCAGTTTGAAAAAGACATATGCACCCCTATGTTTATCGCAGCACTATTTACAATAGCCAAGAAATGGAAGCAACCTAAGTGTCCATCAGTAGATGAAGGGATAAAGAAGATGTGGTACATATACACAATGGAACATTATTCAGCCATAAGAAGAAAACAAATCCTACCATTTGCAACAACATGGATGGAGCTAGAGGGTATTATGCTCAGTGAAATAAGCCAAGCCGAAAAAGACAAGTATCAAATGATTTCACTCATATGTGGAGTATAAGAACAAAGAAAAAAACTGAAGGAACAAAACAGCAGCAGACTCACAGAACCCAAGAACGGACTAATAGTTACCAAAGGGAAAGGGACTGGGGAAAATGGGCGGGAAGGGAGGGATAAGAGGGAAAAAGGGGCATTACGATTAGCAGATGTAATGTTGGGGGGGCACGGGGAGGGCAGTACAACTCAGAGAAGACAAGTAGTGATTCTATAGCATCTCACTACGCTGATGGACAGTGACTGTAAGGGGGTTGGTGGGGGGGACCTGATGAAGGGGTAGTTTAATAACCATAATATTGCACATGCAATTGTAGATTAATGATACTGAAATAATTAAAATAAATAAATAAATAAAGGCATGAGGGACTATTTGGGGCATGGAAATGTTCTGTGTCTTGATTGTGGTGGTAGTTACATTATGGTACTGTTCACCCAAATACATCCAATAGTACTCTTAAAATAGATATATTGCATTGTACATAAATTATATCTCAATAAAGTTCCTTAAAAAAAATCCCACTGGACTCCGAATCTAGTCTGCCTGGTTCAAATAATGTTTCTGTTGCTTACTGGCTGTGACTTGGGGCAAGTGTCTTTACTTTCCTGTCTCAGGGCCTTTGCACTTGCTGTTCTCTCTGCCAGGAACACTCTTCCTGCAGAAGGAAACAGGGCTTGCCCCATCACGGTCCTCACATCTTTGCTCAAACGTCACCCTTCCAGCAAGGGCTGGTTTAAATTCACCCCCTACCACCAATCCCCTCCACCCACTTCCCCTCTCTCCTTTCTCCCCAGCACGCAGCATCTTCTGACGAGTCCTATCATGGGTGTCCCCAGCCAGCAGCCAACTCCCCAGGGCAGAGATCATTGTCCTGTCCCTGGCATATCCCCTCCTGTGACACAAAGCCTGACACACACCAGGTGCCTAGTAAATAACTGCTAAATAAACGAACAAAGGGATACACGTTACTCTCATTTTGGGATGTGAGTTACAGAGACACTCAGTGTGTATCTGATAAAGGAAGGAAGGAGAAAGCCCAAGGGAAGACAGAAAGAAACAGACTTCGAGACTACCCTGTCAAGGAACTGAGGCTCAGAGAGGTGAAGGCTCTGGCCTCGGGTCACACGGCAAGTAAGGAGCAGAGCTGGGGTTCCCACCGGGTGGGACACCGTCAGGGTCTGCACCGTCTGCTGCCCCAGGGGACAGCGGGAACCAAGGGCCACCAGGAGACCAAGACTTCACCTCCCCCATCCCCAGTGGCCAGAGGGGCTGGAGGTCTCTGTATAGGAAGTCTAAGAACCATGACGCTGAGAAACCAGGGCCAGAGAAAACAGTCAGGGGGGAGAGTGGCTGGGGGACAAACAAGACCGTCAGAGACAGTGGTGCCACCCTTCATTTGCAGACATAATCAGAGTTTAAAATGCCCAACACACCCCACGAAAAGAGGCTCAACATCATTCGACGTCAGGGAAATGCAAGTCTAAACCAATGAGACGCTACTTCACACCCACTAGGATGGTTATAATAAAAAGGACGGAGAAATTGGGAGTCCTCTTGCATTGCTGACGGGAATGGAAGATGGCGCAGCCGCCGAAGAACAGTCTGGCGGTTCCTCAGTAAGTTAACAGAGTTCCCACATGCCCCAGCAATCCCACTCCGGGCATACACATGAGGGAAATTAAAATACACACCCACACAAGCACTTATCCATGAATGTGCGTGGCAGCATTGTTCATAACAGCCCCAAAGTGGAAATGACACACATGCTCATTAACTGACGAACGGAGAAACAAAAGGTGGGAGAGCCAGACAATGGAATATTATTCAGCTATACAAAGGCATGAATGCACTGACAGGCTGCAACGTGGATGAACCTTGAAAATACTGTGCAAAGCAAAAGATGCTAGACACACACCACATGGTATAGGATTCCGTTTATAAGAAATGTCCAGAACAGAGGCAAATCTACAGAAATAAAATGGTGATCAGTGGCTGCCAAGGGCTTATCATGGAGAAGAAGAACTTGGGAAAATGAGGAGGCTGCTAATGGGAATGGGATTTCTTTCTGGGGTGATGAAAATACACTGGAACCGGATTGTGGTGATGGTTACGCAACCTGTGAATATACTAAAACCCACTGAACTGTATACTTTAAAAGGATGAATTTGATGTTATACAAATTATATCCCAATGAAAAAGTGTAATTAAAAAAAGCACACCCCTTGATGATAGCAAATGACTTAATTTTCTTAGGTTTGATAATGTCATTGTGGTTATTGGAAGAGGCTTATTTTTGTTCTTTAAATACATACTTCAGTATGCAGAGTTAAAATGACAGATCTGGGATTTGCTATAAAATATTTAAACAACAACAACAAAGAGACCAAGAAAGCAACTGTGGCCAAATTGCGATATGCATGGGACCTAGAGATAAGTAACAGGAGTCCCCAGTGCCACCATACTCTCTACTCCGGTGTACATTTGGAAATTTCTGTAATGTTTTTTTCAATGCACACACCAGTTAAAATCTGGGATTTTAACTTACAGCTCTACTCACATTTATGCAGATCAACAATTATATACAGTTACCCGCAACCTTGTCTGTAAGAGCCTGGAGCTAACCTAGGTGTCCAGCAAAGGGGTACTGGCTCACTACGTTAAGATTCTCTAATGCAATATTAGGCAACTGAGAAAAACACTGAAACTTGCTAAGTTAGAACCTCCAGGAAATATTATTAAAAGGAAAAGGCAAAGGGCAGAATGGGGTTCAAATATGCTGTCATTAGTGCCTTAAAAAAGCATGTGTGTGTGTGTTTGTGTGTGTAATGCTTACATATGCACAGAACATCTCTTAGGAAAGAGGCCCAAAACTATAACTATTTTACGTCTGGGAAGAGGATGGCTGGGAGTCTGGGGAGAGAGGAAGACTTTTCACTAGAAATCTTTGGTACCATCTGAGTTTTGCACTTGGGCTTGTGTTCCCTATTCCAAAAAATGAATGAATACGTAAGTTTTTAAAAACCTAAAAGAAAAGTGGTTTTCCAAGTGTGGCCCTGTCCACACACATTTCCCCGGGGGTAGATTAGAAGGATCAGGGTGTCCTTTCTGCTCTCTGCTGGCGTGGGCATCCTGTATGAGATGCAGCCCGAAGCCTCCCTGTGGGGACAGGAACATTCTACAGGCCTGCCTAAGGCTCTCTGGAAATGATTCCCAGACTCACACTCTTAGCTGACACGGGGGGAGAGGGAGACACAACCCAGAGAGAACTGGGGGAGGGAGGGAGAGAAGGGACTGAGGAGGAGGCCCACATGCCTGAGACAACAAAGCAACAACAAGCGGGGGCAGAAGCCGCAGCTGAAAAACCAAGCCGCCAAGTAGCTTTATTCAGAGCAGACAAAAGGTGGGAACAACCCAAATGTCCACCAACGGATGAACGAATAAACAAAAGTGGTATATCCATACAATGGAATGTTATTCGGCCATAAAAAGGAAGGAAGTGCTGACGCACGCTACAACATGGATGAGCCTTGAAAACAACAGGTGAAGTGAAAGAAGGCAGACACAAAAGGCCACGTGGTGTGGGACTCCATTTACATGAAACGTCCAAGACGGGAAAATCCACAGACACGGAAAGCGGTGGTTAGTGGTTGCCCAGGGCTGGGGGAAAATAGGTACAGAGTTTCCTCTTGGGGTGATGAAAATGTTCTAGAACGAGATTGTGGTGACAGCTGCACAACTTGGTGACTCTACTAAAAACCACTGAACAGTACACTTTAAAAGGGAGAAATGGATGGCATGTAAAATCTCAATTTTTGAAAAGACAGAAAAAAAAAAGGAATGACGCACGGACACAGGCTACAATGGAGATGAACCTTGAAAACATACTGAGCAAAAGCAGCCAGTCGCAAAAGGCCACACAGTGTGTGACTCCACTTCCATGAAATGTCCACAGCAGGCAAACCCAACTCGGGAGAGTCCGGAAGTATCGGGCCATGTCTAAGGCCTGAGATTCAGTGTCCACAAAACGTTCTAAGCCATGTCAAGCTCCTGTTCTGAAAGAAACATGATCCATGTTCAAGGCTCAACCTGCACCCCAATACCACAAATGGTAAGATCCCCCATTTGTAAATCACCATTACCGTAAACAAGGGACCGGGCTTTCGCAACAACCCCGCATGGCTGGCGCCCGTCTCCCCACCGCACAGTGAGGCAAGCTGAAGCCCACGGCAGCTCACCTGACAACAGGAACTGCCGTTCGCCACAGGCCAGCCTGCCTCCAGTTATTGCCACAGGGCCTGGCGCACAGTAGGTGTGCAGGAAACAGCTGTTGAGCTAGTAAACAAACAGCTGTTCTTTTCCCTTTTTACAGATGAGGCAATGAGACTCAGAGAGGGCGAGCCACTGACTTAAGGTCACTCAGCAAATGCATGAGGGAATCTGGTTTCCGGTCAAGACGGGACCCACGAGCACTCGCCCTGCCGACCCGAACAGCCTGCTGCCTAGTGCCCCTCACGTCCACCCTGGGCTCAGTCAGAGCCAACTAAAAGCCACGGCCTTTACTCTGCCGTTAACTTCCCTCCCTCCACTCCCAGTACACTTTCTTTTGGCTCATTCACATCCTCCTGGGTTCCTCATTTACTAAATAGTTATCCATTCAGCAATTAAGGGCCAAGACACCTGCTGCACGGAGGCTCTGTTCTAGAAGCTGGGGGCATGCGCGTGAACAAAAGAGGTCACTCAAAGCTTATGTGTTTGAGGAGGGTAAGGATGCAGACAGAAAAGAACAGTAATATAACAAATTATACTAAGTACTTACATATATTTAATTTACATGCACTTACTGAATAAAAACTATGCATCATAGATCATATGTATAAATATTAAAAGAGAAATGCTGTTACATACAATTATTTATAAATAGTAAACATATTTACAAATATCATAAAGTATTGATATATATAAAATCAATACAAATGTAAAATCAATGGTATGTCAGAAGTTACTAAGTGCTATGGAGGAAAAACAGTGAAAAAGGCCAAGGGTTTGAGGTTTTTAATAGGGTGAAAAGGGCAGGCTTCGTTGAGGAGCGTTGGGAGGGGGTCATACAGCTGGAGAACAGCAAGTGCAAATGCCCTGAGGTGGGTTTGTGTCTGACTTGAGGAAGGAGGCCAGTGTGGCTGAAATAGAGTGAGTGAGGGTGGGAGACGAGATTAGATAGAAAGTCAGGGGCCAGAAGCCAGGGTATTAAAAGTAATAACAGCTAAAAGGGAGACATAACCCAAGTACCCATCAACTGGCGAATGGATAAACAAAATATGGTGAATCCATACAATGGAGTATCGTTCGGCCTTAGAAAGGAACCAAGTACTGACATGTGCCACAACACAGATAAGCCTTCAAGGCACAATGCTGAGTCAAATAATCCAGACACAAAAGGACAAATATTGTACAATCACACTTACACGAGGCACCCACATTAGGAAAATTCATAAAGACAGAAAGTAGATCAGAGGTTACCAGGAGCCGGGAGGAGGGGAGAACGGGGAGCTAGTGTTGAATGGGACAGTTTCGTTTCGGGGTGATGAAAAAATTCTGGAAATGGATAGGGGTGATAGTTGTATACAACACTGTGAATGCATTTAGTGCTGCTGAATTGCACTTAAAAATGGTGAAAATGGTAAATTCTACGTTTTGCATATTTTACCACAATTTTTAAAAAACCCTGCTAATACTTTTGTGGCGCTTGATGTATCAGGCACCGCTCTAAGGGCTTTAACATGTCGCCTCCCGTGCTCCCTGGACCCTATAGGGAAGTGCCTTCTAAGCCAGTGCTGTCCAACAGACCTACGATGCGAGCCATGTGTGTCATTTCAAATCTAGTTTAAAAACTAGGGCAACTTACATATGTTATTTAAATGATATATTTCATGTACCCTGATATATACAAACAGGATCATTTCAATGTGTAACCAATACAAAACCTATTAATGAGGTGATTTACTTTTTGCCCCTTTGCTCTAAGTCTTGAAATCCAGTGTGTCCTTTACACTCAGAGCTCACATGGTGCTCAAGGGCCCCGGGTGGCGGGCGGCTCCTGCCCTGCACGGCGGGGCTCTGGGCCAGCGCCAGGACTTTGGCTTTGCCTGAGTGAGCCGCGGCAGGACTCGCAGCGGAGGAGGGCTGTGAGCTGACTCGGGGGACAACAGGGCCCCTCTGGTGCATGAGGGGAGCAGGCTGGGGGGCATCGGGCGGAGCCCAGGAGGAGGAGACCGCAGCAGACCGGCTGGAGGAGGCAAAGCGGGTGGGGAGCCGGGCGGATTCAGGAGACATTCTGCAGGCAGAGCCGGCAGGCTACACCTTCGGACTGATGGGAAGGAGGCGACAGGAGGAAAAGGCATCAACACAACCGCATGAATGTAATTAACACTCCCGAACTTACACTTAGAAAGGGTTCAGACGGTAAATTTTATGTTACCTGTTGCTTATCAGAATAGAAGAAATTTTAATTTTAAAGAGAGAGAGAGAGTGTGTGTAGAGGAGGATGTTGAAGTTGCCACCCAGGCCCCTGGGGCGACGGACTGCCTCTGACCGGGGTGGGGACACCCAGAGAGGAGCTGGCTGTTCTGGTTCGTCTGGGGGTCAGGGCAGCTCAGGGCCGGGTACGTCAGGTTGAGGGGCCTTATTAGACAACCCCGGGGAGAGTGCAGCAAGGCGGCATGGGCTGGAGACAAAGTGCCAGTAACCAAGCAGAAAGGGGATAAAATCTCCTCCCCGGCCCACACATCCGGAATCCCTCCACCTGACCGTTTACAGGGCCTGACCTCTCTCCTTGGTCCCCCACAAGGAGGGTCTGTCCCAAGGGCTGGCCCCGTCTAACCCATCATCAGGTGCCCCTTCCTCCCTTGTCACCAGCCACGGCCCCACCCAGACATCAGGATCCCAGCTTTTCTCCCAACAACAGGTTTCCAGAAGTTCTGCTGCTCCCTCCTCTGCCCACCCTGCTTCCTCGCCTTCAGAGCCCATCAAAGCTTGTCACCGCTGCTCATTCTGAACCTCCTAGCAAGGAGTAGAGAATCTGGGTAGTAAATTCAACCGAAGGGGGGAGATGGAAGATGCCAAGCAGTGTGTGCACAGCCTGCAATCCGGGATGGGTGAAAGGGGGAGACAGAACTGCATCTATACAGGTTCCTGATCCTGGCTTTAAAGCCCTTGAGGGAAGAGGTGTTCCAAAATAGGTGTTCTTCAACTTTACAAGGTGGACAGGGTGTGCACATGTCTATTACAGAACACCCCTGGCGGCTCCGAGGCAAGAAACCTGAACTCAAACACTAATACTTCTGCAGCCGAACGTATGAATCTTCAGGTGGAGGCGATAAAGACAAACTATAAATAGCCTCAGGTCAGGTCTCGTTGCCCATGAGTCACTGCGGGTGAGCGGCCGGTACCAGTACTGACCGTGGTGGTGGTGTTTAGAGAGCATCTTGCTCACCAGCTGTTCTAAGAGTCTGTGGACTAAGGGTCTCTGTGTGTAAACCTCAAGGCTCCCCAAGGCCCCCCAGGAGGAAGCGCACGAGCTCTGGGTTGTTTGGACAAACCTGGCTTCAAATTCCTACCCTGCAGTTTTCCGACCCTGAGAAACGGACCTCATGTCTCTGGGGTCTCAGTCCTAGGGAGTAAGGAGGGATCTGGCCGTTGCCCATAAGCCTTAAGTTAATAACAATGACAACGCAATGATAATAATAGCAGCTAACCGTTACGAAGCCTTACTACGGCCCAGGAAGGTACTGAGCTCTGTGCCGCGGTTTCACGTCACTGGCAACCCCCGTCCTGCTCTGAGGCAGCTTCTACTGTTATTCATCCTATTTTAAACAAGCCCAAGTGTATCTGACATGGGCCTTAAACACGGCCCAAAACTTGGGTCAAGCCTGCCCCTCAGCCAGGGCGACCTGTCCCAATGCTGATCCCCTCCCTCCTCAGTGATAATTTAGTCAAACAACAACCCCTGTGCTCTGTGCCTTCCCGTGGAATCCTCCCAAACAAAGCCCCAAGACAGAGGTAGTTATTTTACTCAGCTGTACCCCTACAGGACCTGTCCTGACGGGGGTCCTTCCTGTACGGCCTCCAGACCAGTCCAGCCCACCCCCTGGCCCAGCCAGCCCTCTGCCATTCGGCAAGTGGCGACCAGCCTTCCACCTAGAATATCCTCTTCCCTCCTTTTTTGGTTCCTATGAAAGCTCTGCCTTCCTTTGAGCTCAGAGGCAGCTCCAGACGCTGCCCTGGACCTCAAGGACTGAGATTTTATTTAAGCAGCAGGTCCTGAGCCGATTCTCGTCTGTGTCCCTAGGGCCTGACACCAAGCAGCCAGTCAGTAAATCCTGGATGCTGTTTTCAAGGGGTGAGAATAGTAAAGCCTTTCTGGAATGCAATCTGGCAGGGTCTACCCACCTCTAAATCCATGCTTCCCTTTGCTTAGCAATTCCTCTCCTAGGAATCTGGCTGGTTGAAACACTCTTGCACAAGTGACTGAAGGTGTGCACACAAAAAATGTCAGGTGGGGTCACTCCCCAGCTCAAAAGCCTCCCGTGCCTCCCATCTCACTGAGAATCAAAGCCCAAGTCCAAGCCCAAGATGAAGAACGGAAACTGCACAGCAGCAAAGAGACTGCGTGAGTCAGCTACAAGCCCGGTAAGATGGAATGCTAAAATACTCATTTAACTGAAAGGAGATGGAAAACGAGAAAAAGAATGGAACAAAGAACATAGGAGATAAACAGAAAACAAATGGCAGGATGGAGATTTAAATCCAGCCACATCCGTAACAATAGTAAACAGGGAAATAGTCAAAACCTGTGCTGTCCACACTGGGCAGCTTCACGTGACTGCCGAGCACGGGAAACACAGCTGGTCCACACACAGACACACTGTGAGTGTAACACACACTCCACATTTCCAAAACTTAGTGTGGAGAGAAAAAAAAAATACTGTAAAACAAGTGCTGGGGAGGATGTGGAAAAACTGGGAGCCTTATGCACTGCTGGTGGGCTGAGAAATGGGGCAGCCACTGTGGAAAATAGCAGTTCTTCAAAAAGTTAAACAGAGTTGCTGTATGACCCAGCATTTCCACTCCTGTGTATATGTCCAAAAGAACTGAAAGCAGGGACTCAAACAGATACTTGCACACCAGTGTTCACAGCAGCATTATTCACAATAGCCAAAAGGTCGAAACAATTCAAACGCTCATCAACTGACGAAGGATAAACAAAATGTGCTATTTACAGGCAATGGAATATTATTCAGCCTTAAAAAGGAATGAAGCCGTGATATATCCTACAAAGCGGATGAGCCTGGGAGACACTATGCTAAGTGAAATAAGCCCGACACAGAAGGCTGAACACTGTATGATCCCACCTCTGTGAGGCACCCGGAGCAGGCAAATCCAGAGACAGAAAGGAGAGCAGAGGTTACTAGCAGGCAGGGGAAGAGGGCGTGCTTAACGGGCACAGGCTTTCTGTTTGGGATGTTCAACTAGTTCTGGATATGGAGAGTGGTGACAGTTACACAACATTGCAAATATATTTGCCACTGAGTCATAAACTTAAAAATAATTAAAATAAAATTTTCTTACATGTATTTTATCACAATAAAAAGACTGAAATAATCTCGTTAATGATTTCTATATTGATCACATGCTGACACGATAGTATTTCGGATATACTAGGTTATGTAAAATATTTTCACATGGATTTCCTGTGTCTAGTGTGGCTATTAGAAAATTTAAAATATTTGTTTCTATTGGCCAGCACTGGTCTCAACATTCCAATCAGCAGATGGAGACTGTCAGGCTACATGCCATCTGCAAGAGACACACTTTAAATATAAAGGCACATACAGGCTCACAGCAAAAACTGGAACTAATATGGAAAAAAACATCCAAAGGATGAAGGTTAAATAATAATGTTTTGGAATACTTTTCAGCTGCTAAAAGAATGGGGTTCTAGATTTGTTGACATGGGAACAATTCTAAGACACTTGCTCACTTTTAAAAGTAAGGTGTAGAGAACTCATGTGTGTGTGATCAAAGGGGAAAAATGTATGCATAGGAAAGGGACCTGGAAAAATCAACCCCAAACTCCTCACGGGGGGGACAAGGTAGGGACAGTGAACAGACTTCTGTAGTGTTACATGACTTTTTTGCTGGTCTAATAACGAACACAGACCTGCCCTCAAATGGGGAACCCCAAAAGCCACGACCTGAGGAATCTTCTTTCAGCCTCGGCATCCGATGCCCTCCATCC
>JAVSCE010013750.1:0-74155 GCA_032199065.1 Smutsia gigantea | reverse complement strand
AAGGGTTCTTTGTATATTTTGGTACCAGTTCCTTATAAGATGTATCTTTTGCCAAGTCTGTGGCTTGTCTTCTCATTCTTTTGAACATTTTCTTTTATGAGTTTCTGGGCACAAGTCACAGTGGGGTTTGCACATGACTGATTCCATGAAGAATTACAAATAAAAAATCATCAATCTCTGGGCACTTTTTGCCAGAGAGACTATAGGGCATAGTGGTTAAGACAGTCTGTGTATATCATCCTGGAGTGAGTATGGGAGCCACCAAGTGCTATGAGCTCAAATCCTGGTTATACACTTAAGTCCTGCGCAATTTGGGACAAACTACTTAACCTTCTCTGCCTCTGAGTCCTAACCTGTAAAACAGAGACAATTACATGTAAGCATGTTGAGAGGGTATGTAGACATATATGAATGTATGTAAAGCACTTAGGACAGAGCCAACACTTAGTAAGCACTCAATAAATGTTAGCCATGATTTTAATGCATCAATCCCCATATGGGTATTTTTGAAGATGCAGAAAAAAAGACATTCCTAACCGGGGAAATCATGTCATTTCATTGCAAAAAAAAAAAAAGATTAAAATGCAAGATACAGGAATGAAAAGTAAAAGTGAATACAGGCCATTTATGAAAACATTCCATATCCTCTAAAATCAAGCAAAATGTCTGGAAGATAGTAGATTCTGAATACATGTTTAATTAATTCATCAATTATTTAACATGAGCGTTAACCTGTGTGATATGTAATTGAAGTGAAGGAGATATTGAAAATACAACAGTCTAAGATGACTTAATGAAAGAATGTAGGATGAAGCCAAGTCCTGCAGGGCTGGGTCAGATTTGGATTAGGAAGGGGTGAGGAGGAGGCCCTTTAGGTAGGCAGAGCAGGCTGACAAATGGTTGGAAGGGACGAATGCATACGTAAGACATGGAGGAGACTGGTCTGGCTGCCCAGGAAGTTACATAAAGAACCATATTAATGATGAATGATGTCAGCTGCTATTTCCAAACCAGTTTGTTTATGTAGAAACATCGATGTTAAGAATCAGTTACTAGGTTTCAAACCTCCCCAGCTCTGCTTACTGAACAGCTCCCTTCAAAATGACCAGGTGATCAATGAATTGAACTATTGTGTTCACCTGGGCACTTAAGACCAATTTCCTTCACATAACTTACATAACTCATTTCTCCTTCCTGGGACAACTATTAGCTATATTATTCTACTCTTGGAGGGAGGTAGTCAAAGGATGAATTGGGATTCTCTTTACATATCCAGCTGTAAGTCGTTCAAACAGCTTGGAGCAAAGTATTTAAATGTTTACCCCTCATTAAAAATTAATGGGTTAAAATTAAATTTGATACACAACTAATCTGAAAAGTTATGCCCACCCACAAACCTGTATGGAAATGTTCATAGCAACTTTATTTGTAGTTATTAAAAACTGGAGGCAACCAAGATGTCCTGCCATGGGTGAATGGATAAACTGTGGTATATCAACCACAATATTATTATTCAACCATAAAAAGGAATAAGCTAGCAAGCCACACAAAGACACAGCTACATCTTAAATACACACTACGAGGTGAAAATAGCTGGTCTGAAAAGGCTCCATACTGTATGTTTCCGTTTATATGACTTTCTAGAAAAGGTAAAACTATAGAGATTGCAAACAGATCAGTGGTTGCTAAGGGCATAGGATAAGGAAGGAGGGCTGAATAGGTGAAGCACGTGGGGATTTTTAGGGCAGTGAAAATGATCTGCATGATACTGTAATGGTGGATACATGACATTTGCTCTACATTTGTTAAAACCCATATACCTTTACAATACAAAGAATAATGTATGCAAATAAAAAGAATTATTTAGGAAGTCAGGGGATCCCAGTATTGAATGCAGAATGTGACAAAGAAAAAAAATCTAAATTACAAATGCGTGAAACAACCTTGATAAAGAGGGTATGGGGAAAGATGTTGGCTTAAGGCATCTGGAAACAAGAGTGGACACAATGCCCAGCCAATAGCAATTTCATGGGTGGCCCAGGTCTTCCTGCTGCTGTTCATTCTGTGAATCAGACCTGACCCCAGCCCCCTGAGGAAGCCTTTGCAGCTCCCTTGAAAGGAGACTTGGTCGTGTAAGTTAGCCAATTACCCTAGATGACCCCAGGATCTTTGCTGAGATATGAGTCACATCTTAAATATCTTAGGGGTGCCAGTTGGGGACAGTCATCTAGACCATGGCTATCCTAAGCTACGCAGGAGTCCTGGGACTTCACCCTTCAAGTCCCACAACAATTAAGGTCAGCAAAGCAAGGTAGAATTCAGCAGACACAGCAAAAGGCAGCAGCAGATAGAGTGAAAACATGTCACTTATCCATGGTACCTTTCCAGGCAGTGCATGCATTCTGTGAATTCAATTAGTAAGCCAAGAGCTGTTTTGAGGCATGTCATCACTGTCACTGAACCACCCAGCTCACTGTGCCAATTGTTTTGAAATGTACCTGGAATTTGTTTTAATCAAGATTGGTAAGATGACAGGCAGGGAGGCAATTGCCTTGAAAGAAAGTATATTACTTGTAATTCCCAAGAAGAGGGGGCATGCCACATCCCACAGGGCCACAGAGAAAGCACCAGGGTCAGTTAGGAGGCAGAGGCAGTGAGAGGCCAGTGTAGATGAGAGTCTTCATTACTCGTAGGGCATCCCATTCGAGGTGGGAAGCAAAACACAGAGTTTGGGGTTGAGGTTGGAAGGTTTGTAATATGATTTCCATGCACCTGCAGAACTACGGGGATGGCAGGTACATGAACAATTTTGGCTCATAATGTCAAGAGGTCCAATCATCAATTATAGGTTATCAAGGCTGATTATTACAATGGGATCCCGAAAGAGTAAAAGGCCAAAACTACCAGTAAACTAACAGGAAAAGGCAAAAACATTAGGCAAAAACTAAGGAGATCTGAATAAAGCACAGAATTTAGTTAATCTAACATAGCAACACTGGTTAATTAACTGTGACAAATGTACCATATTCATGTAAGATGTTAATTATGGGCAAAGCTGCGTGTGAAATACATGGGAACTCTATACACTATTTTTGTAACCTTTCTGTAAATCTAGAACTCTTTAAAAATAAAAGTCTATTTTATAAAATTAACTTTGAGAACAATCTATGCATTTTAGTTCTCTCTTTTAAGCTTTTTTTTTCCACTTTAGGGATATATGATTCCACGGGAAGACAAAAAGAAAAAAGTTGGCACTTATCTTTTCCTAGTGGTCATCCATTCATTTGTCAAATGTGTATTGAGCATCTGACTGTTTTTGGCCCACTGCTAGAGCAGATAAAAAGAAAGAAAAATGCTAGCCCTGCTCTGAGGAAAATCCCAGTTTAATGGAGGTTATAAACACAAACCCCCAAAATCGACTTCCAAGGCAACAAGTGTTGTGCCAGCATTTTGTGTATGATGCTGTGAGATACTCAAAGAAATGTTTGGAGGATTCGGGTAAGACTTCTCAGCAAAGCCAACATGTAAAAAGCATCTTGAAGGGAGAGTAGCAATCCGGAAAGACACGCAGAAGGGAAAGGTCGTGAGAGCAGAGCTAATGGTACAGACATAGAGGCAGAAGGTCAGGGTGTTCGGGAGGTAGTATTGGGCAGGACATGGAGACTGGGGTTGGGAGTGGGAGATGTGACTGGAAAAGAGTATTTGGGCTCTAGTCAGCCCTTACGAAGCACTTAATGAACATTTACTGACAACTGAATGAATGAATGACCAGAAACGGAAAGGTCTTGCGTGATTTCTAGAATCTAGACTTTATTCTGGAGGCAACAGATTTTCAGGAGGGGAAATAACATGTCATGTTGGTGATGAGACTCTTGCCACTCCAAGTGTGGTTCGTGGGCCATGTGCTCCATCCAGCATCAGCATCCTCTGAGTGCTTGTAGATACTAGAGAACATGAGGTCTGACCCCAGACATACTGAATCAGAACGTGCTTCGTGTCAGGATCCCCTGGTGACTGGTTTGCACGTGTGAGTCTAGAAAAGCTGCTTTAGAAAGATCACTTTGTTAATAGATAAAGAGGTAGTTTTCTTTTTTAAAAAACTTCCCACTGGAAAAGAAAGAAAGGGAGGGAGAGAGAGAGGGAGGGAAAAGGAGGAAAGAGAGAGGACAGAAAGAGGCAAACAATGATTCCCAGAAATGGCATGGACCATCTTCTAACCTGTGTCTTTCCCCTACATCCTGCCTTGTGAAAGAAATACCATCTCTAACTGGGAGACTTAGCCAGGCTCTAGAGGAAGGGTGTGTGTCCTTTGAAAGGGCTGCTTTGGAACTGGGGCGGAAGAGGAGCTGGGATGGACTGCCAGTGGCAGAGCGACAGGCAAACATGTAACTCTTATTCCCACTGCAAGCAGCTGAAACATGCTGTTAATTTCCAGGAAAGCGGTTGCTGGGATGGCA
This sequence comes from Smutsia gigantea, assembly GCA_032199065.1. Lineage (NCBI taxonomy): Eukaryota > Metazoa > Chordata > Mammalia > Pholidota > Manidae > Smutsia > Smutsia gigantea. Next base: position 69,698 of record JAVSCE010013750.1, on the reverse strand, counting down.
GCTGAGGGAAATCAAAGGCTCAGCGGGCCCCCATAATTCACCCTCATTTTGTGTAGCCATACTGGATGATGGATGGGATGGCAGGATAAAAAATGTCCCCGGCTCTTGCTAGCACACTGCTGTGTTGAGGCCCATCCCACCCCTCTCTCTCCCTCCACACACTTGCCCAGGGCAGCCAGAATCTGGATTCGTGCAGAGAAAGAAAATGGAAATGCCCCACTCTGCACAGGCTCCGTCTGCTGAGGCAGCCCTTGCAGACGAGTGACCCACTTCCAGCACCTCATCTATAGTGTCTGTGCTGCTGGGGTATCCTCCTCCAAGCGGCACTCATTGTGATCTATTGTATTTACCCACAAATGCCGAATTTACTTCTGATGAGCTACATGTGATGATGATATCCCTGCATCTCAGACTTTTATTTGAGATGAAAGACCAAACAGAGCCTGGCTTGTCTGATTAGAGCTCCAAGTTCAGTGATTATGTGGGCAATACAGGCAGGGATTTATTGGAGGTTTTGTTCTCTCCCTCCCCTTCATCTCTGGGTTGATAAGAACTGAGTTCATTCTCCAGTGAAACCTGGCCACTGCTCAGCTGCTCTGTGCCCGGAGGGTTCACATATTTTTCTTCTTGAAGCCCCTCATGAGCACACTGTAAGATGCTCCACTTGCCCCTAGTTTACAGATAGGAAAACTGAAGCTCACAGCTGGCTGGTAGCATATTTGGGATTCTGTCCAAGACTGTGCTCTTGTTAGTGACAATATTAGTCAGAGGTCAAAATCCTTAAGGACCCACCCTCCAGGTTCCCTGAAGTAATTTTATTTGGAATAACCAGTTGCACCCTGAAAAGTGCCAAGTTTTTGATAATCACACTGAAGCCTTGTCTTTGTTAGAGCTTTATGCTTTCTGGACTCTTTATTACATTGTATCTCATTGAATGTCAAGAATGTATCATAAGCCCTGCAGAGCTAAGTTAGTTCTCCCAGCTGTTTGGAGAAGGGGCCTGAGAATAAACAGCAGCATAGTGGTGGGGGGAGGATTCCAGGGGAGTCAAGCGGCATTGGGGCACCTCACCTTCCCACCTGGGTGCATGGACAAGTGGCATTGTCCAGCAGAAATTGGAATGTGGAGCCTGGAACTGTAGAGATAAAACTGGAAATAAATGGTTGTTGCCTTTGAAAAGTTGAAAATTGCCATGAGGAAGTGGAGCAGCCTTGAGGTATGTGTGTATGGTTTGAGAAGGCATATGAGAGGTGACAGAATCCAGCAACTGCCTAGGTCCCTGATGCATCCTAGTCATCACCCAGCTGAGCTAGATTCAATTAAACACAGAGACGGAAGCCCTGAGTGCAGTGTAGTGCCTGACAAAGCAACCATCTGCCCAAGGCACTGTTTGCCTGGAGATTTCATAAGGTTTGTGGGTACAGAGTGACGAGTCCTCGGGACGGTGATCACCCAAGACGGAGATTCTCAAGCCAGCTGGGGAGCAGATCACCCACCCTAGCCTCCTCCCTAGACCACACAATAAAGATACGAGGTGTGGGCCGAGAGGTGAGCTGGTGGGTAGTTGCTAGCAAGGCAGAAGACTTTTCAGGCTGGTGTCGCATTTATCATCTTTGAACCTCATCTTGAGGGAATTGATCCAAATTCCTAAAGAGAGGGACTGTATGACTCTAGGAAACTCAGGCTGCTCCAGAGAACTGGGTGAGCCAAGCCATAAGATGCAGGACTAAAAGGAGACAGCAACACAGCTGTGGTGAGCACCATTCCCAACCTCAGGGTGGATAATCGGCACAGAGGAGCTACAAGAAGCATTTAGAACTGACAGCAGCTCAGTCTCGTGATGGAATCCCTCCTGTGACCCAGCACCGGGGGCCCGGACAGAGTGGCAGCTGTGACACTGGAGCAGATGAAGAGGCAGGAGAGGCTGAGGCTGGAAGGCGGGAGGTGGGCAGAGCTCAGGGGAGAAGCTATAACTGGAAAGCTTCAATGACCTCCAAGATGGTGGGTGAGATGCTCTGAGCTGATACTGAGGGAGCCCTGCCCACGGAGATGAGCAGTTCTCCTCTCTTCCTGATTGTATTTTACTCAACCTTCAAAACCCAGTTCCAAGGACACCTCCCAAAGTGTTCTCTTCTGGAAGTGGGTCACCCTACTCCAAACTCCCGGCACTCCCCGAGCTCTTAACCTTATTGCACATATTATTTCCATTTTGTACTTTCGCCGTCTGTGGTCCATTTGCCCCAGTTAATTTTTCTAGACTACAACCACCTGTCTCATGTTCTCTCCTCTTAACTTTTCACATCTCCTGCACTCACTGGGGGAAGAAACCCCATCTCTGAATCCTCCCCCATCCAGCCAGAATGCTTCCCCCCTGACTGACATGGGGATTTTACTTTTGAATGAATGACTGCATGACTGATGATCGCCTGAGCCCAGATGAAGATAGGGTCAGGGAGGGAGGCGGGGCGCCTTTTGGTTCTCTGGGAGAGAATCACCATGGCTGTGGCCCCGTGGCAGCCTCATTTTCCCAGGAGGTGTCAAGTCTCGCTCAGAGTGGGTAAGCCAAGAGATGGAGGGAGGTTTCCTCAGAGGAAATGCCCTGGAAAGGGGCAGCAAGAACCAGCGGCCAGCCGGGTGTGCACTGTTTCAGACGCTTTCCCAGGAATCAGAGGCAGAGAAGCAGGGAAAAAGACTCATCGCAGAGGCTGGGGGGGTGAAGGGAAGGGAAGGGGGGCCGGAGGTGGAGACAGCACCTCAGCTGACTAATTAAACCCTTTGGTAGCTGGCCCCCGCCCGCTCACGCAGATTATCACTGCTGAATCAGCTCCCTGCCAAGGCCAGACTCGCGTTCCCTTTTTCCTGCTTGATTTGCCTAATGGAAGCTGACAGGGAAGTTCAACCCTGATTGTCAGATTTCAGTAGGAACCTCAAGGGGGGAGACGAAGGCAAGCATTTGAGGAATAAAAATAGCACACATAATGAGATCCTTTATTTAGCTGAACCACTTCTTTAATGCCTCACCTCTCTCTCTCGTTCACACACACACATGCGCACACACACACGCACACTTGTGCACACAAGTGTCTGATTTTCACTCTGGCTGAAGACCTTGCCTAAGTCCTGCAGGAAAGACAGGTCATCTGTCTTAGATAAGCAGGAGTCTGCAAAAGGGGTATAATTTAAGTGAAGCTGGGAAATATTCCCCCACATTTCTCCAACCAAGTTTCCTGCTGCCCGGTCTCTTTCAACAGATCCTTTTTTCTAAAGTGTGACCTAGTGAATTAGTCTGGCCAGCAAAACCGAATACATGGGCAGGTGCCCGTGACCTTGGGTGCTTCTCTGCCCTTCCATGCCTCTGGGTCTATAAACTGAGGTCTGGTAAGTTTGGTTAACTTCTCAAAAACCAAGCTCCTCATCAGAAAAATCAACCTTCCCTCTTGTAAGAAGGAAATGAGCTAGCATAGGCAAAGCTCCAGATACTACCTGCCACGTACTATATGGACAATAAACGTCAGTTCCTTCCCTTGTCTGAAGTGTCGTTTTCTAAGACGTTATAGGGAATCACCTAATAATGCTAAGCATCAGGGTTGGAAACTTGGATCTAAGAAAGGAAGTGGGTTGAAATAAAGGCAGCTAACTGTACTGAGCATTTGAGTGTGTCACGTACCATTCTGAGCCCTTCACATGCGTGAACTCATGTAAACCCCACCGCTGTCATTCCCACTTTACAGATGAGGCAAGCAGGGCACAGAAGAGTTAGATCATTTGCCTCAAGTTCTCAACATCAGTCTGTGTTGAACCGAGAGTTTGTCTTCGAGTTGCTTAAATGAGTTGAATAAATAGAAAGGACTCCATAGGTTAGGCATTAGTATCCTGGGTCATATGTGTGCAAAGATCCTCCTGTGAGAAGCTTGTAACAAATGACAACAAAACTTGTGTGTGCCGAGGAAGGGGCTTTGGGTGTCCTCACTGGGGGACATCGAGCCCAGAGGAGAGAGCACCTCCTTACATCGTGCCCCTACATGCTTCACACCACTCGTGCTTCCATGACCCCCGGCCATGTGGGAGACACGCTATGAGATCACACTCATGCAACCCTGGTGTCCTAAATGTGCACCTAAATGAAGACCTCCCCATGCCAGTGCCTCTAAAATCAGCCTCTAGAGAGCGAGCCCAGATCCGGTGCTTAAAGCTATCCCAGCCTGAGGCATCACAATTGCCTGGCAGAGAAAGGCAGGCTCAAAGTGGTGCCATCACTGGAAACATAAAAATCAAGGTGTGGTCTTTGTCTGACTGTCCTTCTCCTTTGGACGTACCCCAAGCTTTTCCTTTTCCTTTCCTTTTCTCCCCACTCTAAAGAAACCCTTATTGAGTGTTAGTTGCCATTTTTAACAGCGACTATTTTCCCCACATCTCCAGTCCCTACACCCTCATCTCTTGTTTCTCGGGTGAGGGACCTGCAGCACAAAGAATTTACATCAGTTGTCCAAGTAGAAACAGCTAATAAAAGGCAGCTAAGAGAAGCCCAGAGTCCAAAGCCTGAGTTTTGTTCACTGTGAGATGCCCGCCCCTGAACTACTCATCATGGAACGCTAGGGACAGTCAAGGAAGGAGATTCAAAAGAGGAAAATCCAGTGACTCAAGGAACTTGCAATTTACAGTCTGTATTGACTTCTTGATGTTTCCCTGCCCTGCCCATGTAAGGGAGCTGCACAGATCACTACCCAAGACACTTGTATGGCTCACCGTGTACATCTTCTTCACAGTACTCTCAGTGTCTTTGCCTCAGGTCAGTCTCCACTTTGACTATCCAGCTGCAGCACAGCAGAGCAGCCGTGGCCCACCCACCCACCTCTCCCTTCCCCATCCTGCAAAAGGACCATCTTCATACACGTTTATATTCGGTGTTGAGCGACAGCTTATAAACCCATGCTCTACTCATTGCCATGCAAAGCAGCAAACTTGCCCACTTCTTCAAGTGTCTCCAAGTGACTGTTTCAATTAATACAAATGTTAACTGTACTTTCAGGAGGCAGGCATGATTTTTATTAATCACTAGCTTCCCATTGTCAGTGAAATGTTAACTCTGGAGATAGAACAAAAGTATATTAATCATAGGAGAGGGATTCCCCAACTTTTGCTCACTCCGTGTTCCATCTGCTCCACAAACAAGTGATTAGAAAAGTGGGCAGAGGAGGGCTGGGGACGAGACAGAAACAGCAAGAGGAGCCTGGAATCAATGACACAAGCAGGACCCAAATAGCTCCTCACCTGCCAAGTTCATTCACCTCTATTCACTATCTGTCACTGGCTTCTGCCTTCTCCCTTCAGGGGTACAACCTGACCACCACCATCTCTGCCTGAGAAACCTCTGAAGAATCTAAACTAAAAAAAGAATGCCCACTCAAAGTGAGGGAAAGGGGCCTGGGGGTAGGATGTTGTCATTAGTGGTCAAGAGATCACAATACATTGAAAGAAGATGAAATTCAGAAACAGGTCTATTGATGGATAAAACAGAAAAAGCTGTAAAATACCCTTAGCAGAATATATAAGGAAGGAGCACAGTGGTGGTGAAGTTGGTCATCTGAGGATAATTCAGGACTATACTAGAGGTCTGGGAGAATAGAGGAGCAGAAGCTGAGAAATCAGTTGAGCAATTTATTTGTCCTCAGAACAAATATGTCACTTCCCTTTCCCCTGTATGTTTGTCCTTATGGAGAATAAATGAGAGAAATCCAATCTGGAAGCTAGGAAGCAGCTGGACTGAGACCGAAAACAGTTTGGGGGGATCCAGGAACTATGTGTTCAGTAATGAAAGTGGCTGCTGTAATAGATGGAGTCACTGACAGCCTGGATAATTATAAGGATATGCTAAGGACATATTATTGTTTTATCATTAGGAACAGGGAAGGAGGGAAGGAAGGAAGAAAGAAAGGAAGGAAGGAAGGAAGGAAGGAAGAAAGGAAGGAAGGGAGGGAGGGAGAGAGGGAGGGAGGGAGGGAGAAAGGAAGGAAGGAAGGAAGGAAGGAAGAAAGGAAGGAAGGAAGAAAGAAAGGAAGGAAGGAAGGAAAGAAGGAAGGAAGGAAGAAAGAAAGGGAGGGAGGGAGGGAGAGAGGGAGGGAGGGAGGAAGGAGCTCCAAGTGAGGGGAAGAAACTCAGGATCCAGATATAAAGCAAAATGTAAAAGGAGTATTTCTAAGCCATTAATAGAGTATTGAAAAAAAGGGAGGCATCTACTTAATCTACATGCTAGGAAGCTTTTCTCTTGAGTGGCCGTATTCTCAGGAAAGCTATGTAATCCTAGTATACTATCTGGCTCTGCAGACGGAAAATTGTACATAGTCATGATAAGGTGAAAAATTTTTTTTTAAGTTTTAGAATTAACCTAAAGAAAAAATAAAGAGGTCTTCATTTTGGTTATGGGACATCATTATTGTGTTTTTCATTCTTGATAATTTAAAAGTGATATTACAGCTTATGGATGTTGGAGAATGGAGGGAGGGATGGAGAGAAAGGAGAGAAAAGGATGGGATTACTGAAAGGTTTAACTTTGATGGTAGGGAGTCACTTCTCTGCCAATGCTGGTGTAAGAAGAAAGAGCAGCTTAAATATATTTATTTTTAAATAACAAGCATAACCATAGGGAAAAATACAAATAATATAAAAAATTAGGACTGAAGGAGTTCCTGTTGTATTCTATGTGAGGTAAATACCCAGCCTTCAGGGAAGAGAGACATCTTAGCGGTCACTTACCAACTTCTTCCTTGTTTATATTAGCAAGTCAATATATATGCTTTATGACTGATAAGTTATGACATTTGCTATAATCATATTATCTGGAAAAAAAAGAAGAGAGTTAAAAGCTGCAGCCTCTGTGATTAGGAATGAGGACCAGAAGGAAAAGCTTGTTTCTTTCTGTTAAAGAACTTTTGAACTATTTGATTTGTTTTTTACATAAGCATCTAGCATTTTGATTAAAATAAAAAAAAATAAAAGACCATTCTAGCAAACAAATAAGAAAACTTGATTCATGAGTCACATTGTGTCCTGGGAAATTGTGACTTACCTCAAGATAACAGATTTACTTGTTTCAAACCATATGTGAGAATCTTAAATTTTGCACATGACTTGAATTTCTGTAAATTAATAAAAATGCAGGGTGACACTTGTGCTTTACTTTTATCTTCTGTCTCACTGTATGTATGTATCACATGCTTTTATAAAACCTACTCATCAAAGGTCCAAGGCACCATGCCGTCAGCTTATCAAATAACCCTCAGTTTGATCTCCCTCATAAATCACATCCAGAATCCCATCACTTAAGAGAAATTCATTTTCTTGCTCTTGTTCTTTTTACATATAAGCTGCTGACCTTCAGATAGCATATGAGTCCATCTCATTGAGAGGCTCCCCAGTCTGCCTTTTAATTCCCCTCTTTCTGCTCCCTGCAATTACCTGCTGCTCTCCACTCTCCCTTGCTGCAGTCATCATCAGGTCCCTCCCGGGTTCTCTGTTCTTCTTCCACTTCTTCAGGGTGGGTTGGATAACACCCTTCAAAAACACACTGATGGCAAAGGAGACTCAGCTAGGAACTCAAATAAAAATTTACTCCTTGCTGGTAGTTGAGTTATGGGAAAAGAAGATACCAAGAGAACCAATATTTATAGATGTCAGGCTGGGTGCTTGGTGTGAAGGATCCACTAAATTCCCACAAGCAGCTCATGACACAGATATTACTTCCTGTCTATTACAGACAAAGAAATTGAACTTCATAGACATTAGGCAGCTGCTCTGGTCACACTGTTATTATGGGACAGTGCTAGATTGGAACTTAGGTCTATCTGACTTCTTGTGTCCTTTTAAAATATAAATCACAGTGTAATTACATTGTGGCTAGCTATCTATATAAGGTGACTTACACTGAATAACAAAATGTGGTTAAATATAGCTGTATTCTAACCAGCTAGCTTGTAGGCAATCAAGAACTTGGAGCTGGTGCCATATGCTGGCATCAGGAAATAATAAACAGGATTTAGCATCTAGAGATATTGACTTTGATCTTGGTCCTGTGACCAATTAATCTCTGGGCTTGAATTTTCTCCGTTATAAAATGAAATGTTTTTACTGACTGATTATTAAGCTCACTTCTAACCCTGAAGAATCTATATAATTGAAAGAAATAAAGCTCATTAAAATTATTGTCTAATTCAGATAGCTTGCAAATCACTGAGGTGAATGAGGTGGAAAAGTGGATTTAAGGTTAAACAGTAAGACAATAATTGAACTAAAAATAAAATCCTCATATTCTAACAGTTAACTTGTTACTGTCCAGCATAGAATGGATTTAAAGTAATGTACTGTATTAGTCTTCTTGGGCTACCATAACAATGTACCTCAGAATGAGTGGCTTAAGCAACAGAAATGTATCTCCCATGGTTCTGGAGGCTGGAAGTCCAAGATCAAGTAGCCAGCAAAGTAAATTCCATTCTGAGGCCTCATAGCTTGTAGGTGACCATCATTTTCCTGTGTGCTCACATGACATCTTTGTGTACATGCAGAGAGAAATAAAAAGAGTTATCTGGTGTCTTCTCTTAAAATGACACTAACCCTAAGCGTATAGGATCAAGGATCCCACCCTTATGACCTCACTTAACCTTAATTACTTCAGTAGAGGTTCAATCTCCAAAGACTAGAAGGTTAATGTTTCAGCATATGAATCATGGGGGGACACAAACATTCAGTCCATACATGTAGTATTAGAAGACGGTGGCTTGAGCCCATTAGACTTAAACTGCCAAATTATTTCCCCTAAGAGGAGTGAAGAAATACCCTGGTAAAAACATTGTCAGAAATAATGTAGAGCAATGCTTTCTCAAACTTCCGCATGCACACAAATCACCTGGAGAGATGGTTTAAGCATATAGTTTAGCTGTAAAATTGGCTTTCAAATAATTTGTGGCCAGACCAAAGAAGAAAACACGCTGGTTATGTGCCTTTCACTGTCCACAAGGGAATGTGGTGTAAATCCCTCAGGGGAGCTAAATTTTTGCCATGAACTAATTCTAAAATAAGCTTATCATCTCTGTGACAATGAGAAAAAAAGTGGGTGATGCTCTGAGCTAAATCCTGACAGCAAGTAATAAAGCTATTTCTTACAGTATCTCTCAATGAAATTTGAGGCTAAAATGTCAAAACCAACTCAATAAAATCATTATTCTGGAATTATGGATCATAGACTCTTTCAAAATAAATAAAATGTTGTTTCTTCTAAATGCATAAAGTAATCAGAATTGGGTCAACAAAGCATTGTCTAACAAAGAGCCTTAGGGGACCTGCTTTAATAAATAAGATAAGACATCTGCAATAAGCATGACTTTTTATTTTTTTAAAAGAAGCGGCATGTCTGCAAAGCTTGAAGAGTTGTTTGTCTCTTAAGTAGTTTAATCATTCTCCTGGGGCTTGTGTTTATACAATTTGCTTAGAAACACTTTTTTGCTTTTGTAGGTCAATAGGCTTTATCTAGAAATAAGGCTATTAATGAGAGGAGACAGGCTGTATCAGATTTGGAAATGCTATGTTCCATATCTTTTATATCTAGTTTATGTAACTGGCCTCTGATGCCTGCCTTTATGGTGTAGCTGAAGGTCTTGTTGATAAAATATCCATGAGAAGTTCTTTCTAAGACAAATGAGATGACAGATTTCATTGAATGGGGCATAGTTCTCTGGTCCCAGTGCTTCTCTATAATATTGGCTAAAATGTTCCCAGACAAGTGTATGGGAACTAGCTTAGACATTGTATAGCTCACCTCATTTCCAAGCCAATAGAGATGTGCAGAAATGAGAGAAAAAAAAATAAAACAATGACAAAATTCCATTGTGTTTGATTTATGGATTTGCTCTATACTGAGAGTCTCAGGGGAGTTCTTTTTGATAAGACCCATAAATGAATAGAAAATAATGAACTATAGGAAAGGATCCAAAGATACTGAGACTAGATCTCCACTGAACTGAAACTTGTAGCACTTGTATGAAATGTCCTCTTGCTCTCGGCTACCCCAAACATGGATGCACACCTGTTGTCATGTTCCTTACTTCCTAAGAGCTAGGATGGAGTGGCAGGAATGAGCATGCCTTTATGCTTAGTAAGTATGTTATTGGGCTATGTTGCATATTTTAAGTGAAGGGATTGGGGTATATGGTATTATCACCTTCCCAGGAGTTATTTATATTTCCTAGACTTCTTCCAAGTGACTAAATCTAAATTTAGTCACTGGAACCAAAAGTGTTAACAGATTATGTTTGCCTCCCCTTTAGGCAGATTGGCCACAAAGATTTGTGGTGGGTTACAAAAACATACACAAAAATCACATTGTCTGTTTTTATATCATAGCAGTCTCATTAGGTTACATCAGTGGAAATCCAGGTCAGGCTCAGTATATATCAATCAACCCTAGGTTCACCAGGCACTCCATAGACAAGTCTACATTTTAGATTTCTGCTATCATATCTACTTGGCCAGACATCTTTCATCCATCCATTTATTCCAAAAAGCTTAAACTTTTTACTGGGTGAAATATAAAACTAAACCCCATCTTACTTGTTTGAATCCTTTATAGTATTTCTGTTGAAAAGAGGGCAGAAATAGTCCTGGCTTTTAGGCATCTAGCAGGCAATTCCAGCAACCTTTTTTTTTTGTATCCGTGGGAATTTTACAGACTTGAATCATGTTTCCTTTCACTTTTCCATCTAATTTTAATGTTCTTTATATTCTTCCCTGGAAGCTCTTTGCACCACCTGATACTTAAGTGGCAGAAAATCATGTCAGAACCAGAATTTCATGCAAGAATTTCAGGGGACCAAAGAAATCCAGGATCAAAGAAACTCAGATCCTTTAATATCTCCCTAAGCCATCTTTCCTAATCTTTACCTTTTGTTAGCTTCTCATTTCTACATCCAAGCCAAAGGGTCCCTAAGCATCTGTCACACATATAGATGTCAACTGCATTAAATGGACCATGGAAATCCAATTATGATGCTGTAAGATGGCACAGTAATAATACATACAAATGTAATCAGAGGTTGAACTCTAGTAACTTTGTATGACTTGGCTCCTTTTCAATTTATGGAGACTTGCTTTATGTCCCAGAATATGGTCTATCTTGGTAACCACTCTGTGTGCACTTGAAAAGAGTGTGTGCAACAAAGAAGATATTTAAAAAAAGGAATCACAAAAAAAAATACTTTAATCCAAAAGAAGGCAAGAAAAAAAGAAGGAAACAAAAAACAGGAAAAATAAAAAACAAATGATGAGATGATGAATTTAAATCAATTATCAATGATCACATTAAATATAAAAGGTCTAAACATCACAGTTAAAGAACAAAGATTATTAAATGTGGGGTGGGGGAGTAAGACCCAACAACAAGTTGCCTAGAAGAGATTCACTTGAAGTAGAAAGTATAAAGACACGAAGGATATAGAGAGGAAAAAGGATACCATGTGGAAACTAATCAAGAGAGCTGACAAAGCTATATTAATCTACAAAATAGATTTCAGAGCAAAGAATATTACTGTGAATAAAGATCACTTCATAATGATAAGTGGGGTCAATTCACTAAGAAGATATAATGCTCTTAAACATTTATCCCCTTAATTGCACAGCTCAGAATATACAATGAAAAAACTGACATAACTTCAAGGAGAAATAGGCAAATCCATAAATATAGGCAGAGATTTTGATACCCTTCTCTCCATAATGGATAGAAAAAAGAAACAAAAACAATAAAGATATAAAATACTTGACATCTTGATCTAATTAACATAATTGGCCTAATTAACATTTACAAAACACTCCACCCGATGTGAGAAGAAAACACTTTCTTCTCAAGTGCATATAGAACAGTTACCAAGATAGACCAAATTCCAGGCCATAAAGCAAGTCTCAATTAATTTAAAAGGAGTTGAGTCATATAAAGTATGTTCTCTGAACTCAATAGACTTAAATTAAAAATACATAAAGCTAAAAGAACTTCAGAAAATTCCCTAAGTATTTGAAAACTAGTAGCATATTTCTAAATGAAACTTATGAACACAATGAAAGAAAAGGAAAAGAAAAATGAAAGGTGAAATCATAAACTATTTTGACCTGAGTGAAAATAAAAACACCAAAATCTATGAGATGACACTAAAAGCAGTCATAGAGGCCCTAAGCATCTGCTATAGCAACTAATAGAAAAATTAATAGTGTTAAACTCTTATATTAGAAGAGGAGAAAGATCTTTAATCAATGCCCTCAACTTCTCCCTTAAGAAACTAGAAAGCAAGTAGCTGGTTCTATAAGATCAGTGTAAGTGGTAAACCTCTAGACAGATTGATCAGGGACAAAGAGAGAGAGAGAAAGTAAGAGAGAGAGAGAGTGGGAAGAAAGGAAAGAAAGAAAGAAGGGAGGAAGGAAGAAAAAAGGAAAGAATTAAGGTAGGAAGGAAAGAAGGGAGGGAGGGGACAAGAAAAAAGAGAAAAGACATATTATCTATACCATGAATGAAAGAGGTAGTATCACTCCAGAGTCTACAGATAAAAAAAGAATATGCCAATAATTTCAACAATTTAGATGAAAAATGCCAAGTCTTCAAAAGACAAACACTAATAAACTCACTCAAGAGATAACCTGAATAAATATAGGACATGAAGAATCCTGTATCTATTAAAGAAATTGAATTTAAGTTTAAATTCGAATGTCAAGAATAAAACTTTCCCACAAAGAAAACTCCAGGCCCAGAGAGCACTAGTGAATGCTACCAAATATTTAAGCAAGAAATAATACTAATTTAACATAAATTCTTCCAAAAGATTGTAGAGGGAATACTTCCCAATTCATTCTTGTCAGATATATGTATTCTTCTAAGAATGTATATACCTTGTCTGAGAATAAAGACAGTTATAACTTCTTTCCAACCTGGATTCATTTTAATTCTTTTTTCTACCTGATTGCGCTGGCTACACCCCCAAATACAGTGTTGAGGTTAACATTATACTTACTTCAAAACCAGACAGACACATCCTAAGGAAATAAAACTACAAACCCTTATGAATATTGATGTAAACATCTTAAACCAAATTTTAGAAAATTAAATTTTAAATAAAAATAATGTATCAGGACACAATGGAATTTATCCCAGTAGTACAATTTTGGTTTAACATTAGTAGGCAATCAATATAACTCATCATATTAACAAAGGAAAAAGGGAAACCCACATGAATATCTAAATAGATTGAGGAAAATAGCATTAAAATATCCAATGACTACTTCACATTTAAAATAAACAAAACTCTTGGCAACCTAGAATAGAAGGGAACTTCCTCAATCAGATAAAGAGCAGCTACAAAAAACCCTACATCTATTATTTTACTTACTGGTAAAAGACTGAAAGCTTTGTTCCTAAGATGAGAAACAGGCAAGAATATCCTCTCTCATTACTTCCAACTCAACACTGTATTTGGGGGTGTAGCCAGCGCAATCAGGTAGAAAAAAGAATTAAAATGAATCCAGGTTGGAAAGAAGTTATAACTGTCTTTATTCTCAGACAAGGTATAGACATTCTTAGAAGAATACATATATCTGACAGGAATATGATAACCTATATAGATAGTCCATTGGAATCTCCAAAAAATTACTAGAACTAAAAAGTGCAAAGTTTCAGGATTTAAGATCAACATACACAAATAAATTGTATTTCTGTATAAACAGGAGTTGAAATTAAATAAATAATCCCATTTAAAATAGCTTCAAAATTTGAAATATTTAAGAATAAATCTGAGAAAGTGTGCAAGGCTTGTGCTTTGTCAGCTATAAAATTTTGCCAAGAGAATTTAGAGAAGAGAGATAAATGGAGAAGTACATCATATAAAATCTAAAGCTATCACATTTCTAGAAGAAAACATAAGAAAGTCTTTTTGGTCTTGGACCTCATATCTTAGATACGACACTAAAAGCATGATCCATCAAAAAGATGCATAAATTGGATTTTATAAAAGTTGAAATATTTTGTTCTACAAAAGATACTATAATGAGAAGAAAAGGGAAGTCATGAACTAGGGGAAAATATTTGCCAGTCATATGCTTAATAATATATGTATGTATTATTAAGATATACAGATAGAGAATATGTAAAAATAGGAAAACATGTTAAATATCATTAGCCATTAGGGAAATTAAGCCATGATAAGATACCCCTACACACTTACTATAAAAATGGTTAAAATAAAAAATATTGATTATGTCAAGCGCTGATGAGGTTCTTGAGAAATTGGGACTCTCATAAGCTGGTGGGAATGTAAAATGGCACAACTTCTTTGGAAAACAGTTTGTCAGTTTCTTAAAAAGCCACACATACTTACCATATGACCTAGCCACTTCATTCCTAGGTATTTACCCCAGAGAAATAAAAATACATGCCCTTTCAAAGATGCACACATGAATAATCTTGGAAGCTTTATTTGTAATAGCTCAAAACTGGAAAGGATCCAGATGCCCATTCATAGGTGAATGGATAAATAGAGTCGGTATGTCCTTAAAACAGAATACTATTCAGCAATAAACAGGAGTGAACTATTTTTACTATTGAACTATCCATACAGGTAACATCATGATAATTGAACTGAGTGAATTGTGGTAGATAAATGAGAGTATGAATATGCAATAATTGAGATATCACACTAATCAACTTGCATTTTCCACACATGTGAGGACTGACCACATTCCATTTTAAGTTAATACAAGTGTTTAAAAATTAAAAACGAAGTTTATATGAATCTGAAAAGCTGTCCACCCTTGAACCAGCTGGATGTGTTCACACATCATAGTTCAAATTATGAGTTTCCTGATTCTGACCCCTAATATACAGAGAAAGCCAGCACTGGGCCTCCTACAAGGAAGATAGTAGGCAGATAATTAGAGTTATGAGTGTGTGTGCATTACACCTAAGTTCGTACTGTGTATCAGGTTATGTGAAATATATGTGTTCATTTTCATGCCAATTTAACACAAAAGTCTCTGTTTCTGGGGGTAATGTGCCATTTTATCAGTAGCTTTCTATCATGTGAAAATCATGACATCCCAATATTCTCAGCTCTGCTTCTCAATCCTCCAGAGAATCCCTCTTGCAGGTATTAATCTTGGCAGCATTGCTCATTAATATGATCAGGCTCCCTGGTTTTAAACAGCTCTTCAGACCCAAACAGGCCGTAATTGAATGGAAGATTTAATTGTCTTTTCTCAGCAAACAATCAGGCCAGAAGAGCAAGGACACAGCAGACAAAACACCACCACTTGGCTCAGGAATGAAATGCATGGGTTTTCATTCACTAATAAGCAGAAATGTCACTGGATTTCAGAAAGGCTGTCGCAGGGGCTCAGTTCAAAGGAAAGAGCTATTGAAATCCCCCTTCTGGCCGGCAGACAGCTCAGCCGCGTGGCTCTCTTCCCGTCACTCTTGTTGTTTGGCCTTCAAGGTGGTCGTTCAGAGGAAGTGAAAGAAAAGGCCACTGTTTGCCATTTCAGGCCTAGAGATTTAGCTGCGACTCTCATCCAGGTGTAGCGTTCAGCTGTCCACCTCGACCCGGGGGCTCCGGCCAATGGATGGGACCCCATGCCTTAATGTTGTCTTTTGGTCACATTAGGTAAGATCATCTCACAGAGAGATAATAACCGCCTCCCCACCAAAATCCCACAGCCAGGCACACGGGTTTGATGGATCAGTGGCTGGCCCTAGATCAGCAAATTCCATTTTGCACTATGCATCAGCTCAGTAAATCATGTTTTTAAGCCTATTGACAGTCAGCACCTACTCTGCTATATAACCTGCTGCCTGTCTTTGCTCTCTGCCTGCATTGGCACCTAATTTTCAAGCTCTCTGCAGCATAGCTGGAAAACTTTGTAGAACCTAAATTGTCAACTGTTTGTTGTTCTGAGACAATGGGAGAGGTCGTATCTGTATGCTATATAGATCACTGTTCTTTATTATTTTGTAGAACAAGTTTATAATTTGATTTCAAGGGAGACATGACCACTGAACAGGGAGCAGAGTGAAAGACTGTACCACATTTCTGACTACACCAGAACCAAATCTCTAGATTTGCCTCCTTGCTGCAGGAAAGGCATCCCGGAACATCACACATGCCTAGGTCCACAGCAGGAGTCAAAACACGTTATAAAGCCAAGTGACTCTGACTTTGGGATGAACCATGCCTGGATGCATTTCTACCATGATCATTAATCAAAATAAGACACAGTGTGGTAGAGATTGCTAGAAGTTTACCAAAGCCAATATCCATTTCTTCTTGGATGTTTTACTCAGAGTCTATGAAGGAAAAAGTTACATTTCTGTAACTGGTCACCACTGTTGGTATTTATAACTTTCCTCTTCCATTACCAATTCATGCTCCCTTTGTCTTCAGTCAGGTCCCCAGCTGGTCAGGGTTCTTGACCTTGTGTGGTGACATGAACCTTAATTCCTCAAGGATCTGAATATTGAATGGCCCTGCTTTTGTTGATTTATTGAATTATTATTTCAGTAGGTTTTATTGACCATGGAAATAAAAAATGGCTTCTCCAGAGAATCCCGAGTTTGAAGCATGAGCCAGAATGTCACCCTTGTGTAGCAGGAAACCCCAAAATAATCAAGAACTTATTGTTTCAATGGCATAAAAAGCCCCAAAATGGCCAGGGGGTAGGCAAAACTTTCTATTTAATTGAACCCTAGCTGGGCACTCTGTTGGAAGCATTTCTATGGTAGATATTAAGAATAAAATGGCAAGGATGGGAAGCAAATTATCTATGAGTTGGTTATCATGTATACAAAACACAATATGTTGTACCGTTTTGATTCCCAGACCCATGTATTCAGGCTATAAAAGAAACAGCACTATATATTGGTCACTTATTGAAAGTATATTCAACATCAGGTTTTCAGAGTACTTTCTCCCAATTGGCACTATAATCAATCCTTAAGTAAGCATTTCCCTATCTATCTGACCAGTTGCTTTACTGTAATAGGATGGATGGTAAGACTGGCAAATTCCATAGGCATGAGTCCATTGTCTCCCTTAGTTTGCTATGAAATAGGTGCTTTCATCAGATGCAGTGGAACCTAATGACTGAGAATAAGGCATTCATGAAGTCCATGGGTGCTGGCAGAGGCATTGAAAGAAAGGAAGGCAAGTATGTTTCTAACTTAGTAAGAACAAACCACTGTCTTCTTCATGCTAGAAGGGGGCCAGTGCAATTCATCACCAAGCAGCTGTCTGGTGCCCCTGGAGAAAGTCACCAAGGAAGGCTCAGCATTGGTCTTTGATGGTGGAAGCTTAGCCCCTCAGACCATATTGGTTAGCTAATGCATAGCTTTTATCCCTGCCCTTGTAGGAACTTTGTACATGAGCCCATTGAAAAGCATGGGATGGCTGGGGAAAGAGATTATATGACATCTATAGAATGTGTAATCTTGTCCATGTGATTTTTGACAGACTCCTCTTCAGTGCATGACCTCTGCTTAGCATTAACATGAACACAAACATGTTGACACACTGTACTTATCCAATACCTCTTCCCCAGAGTTTTTGTTGCCAATCTTCCAATTCTGTGCTTTTCAGTTCCTGGCCATTCAGCCAGACATTTAGTCACTGCACATGAATCAGAGTGGATCCAAATTGCTGATCTCTCAGTCCAGTCAAAGTGGACAATCAACTGCCCAAAGTTTTGCCTTTGGGGGAGATTTGCCTTTACTGGTATCTTTCCAGACCACTTCTGTTCAGGACTGTAATACCATGGCAGTTCATCTCAGATTAGTGATGTACACTGCACAGAGCAGTCTGAACCAGGTCCAGGATTTTTGCTTTTCAGTTAACTGATCTTCTTTGAGGCCATAGATGTAGACTGAGGGAAAGGAGTCTCTGCAGCAGGAATAGGTGAAGTAAGAATCTATCTGCTGCTTATGCAACTTACTTCCCTTCTAGACTAGCTTACGCCTGATCTCTTTCATAACATTGCAACTTGATGACAGGCGGTTTCTGTGTATATACAAGCAAGGTATGTCAGTTAATAGCAGGTCAGTCAGTAGCCAGTTTCTAGTTGGTGCTCTGCTCAGGTCTCCTCCACACTCACCGTTTTGGTACCTGCCAATAGTGTTCTGCTGCAGTGTTCAGTTATTCTCTACATGAGGACTTTCTGTGGGCCCATGCACAGAGAAGGCCAAAGGGCAGAGGCATTAACATCCCTGAGAACAGCCCTTAGCCAATGACAAATGGGCACAGAAGGCAAACCATCTTCTTCATCCCTTAAGAAGGATGTTCTTCACTGTCTCCCAAGTGTTTGCAGTGGGATTAACCACTGTGAGTTAGAATCAAAATTCATTAATATACCCTGATTAGCTTATTTCTCTTCCCTGTCTCACATGTCTACTTCTTTACCAGTGCCTTCTAATATCACCCTTTCAAACAAACCATATGTACTCAACACCTGTCTCAAGGTATTCTTCCGGGAGAATTCACACTATGACAGACAGCTCAAATCACACTGTATCTTGATGTCAGGTTCTCAGTTTCTTTCTAGAAATAATCAGGAGCTTTATCTCAAGAAAAGAATATTTCTATTGTAGCACACCACTGGCTTTGCTCCAAAACCTAAATCTGCACACAGCTAGTAGACTGCATTTCCCATCTCGCTTTAAGTTCAGTGTGGAAACAAATCTGAATTCTAGTCAGTGGAATGTCAGCAGAAGGGGTGTGTGCTAATTTTTATGACCCTAGCTCATAAAAACAAACAAAACCTACCTCCTGTGAGCATTCATCCGCACTCTACTTCTGTTTACGCTACCTGCAATGTTAACTCCCAAGGTGATGTTGGAAAGCACATAATGAAGATAAGAGGCTTGTCAGCCTGGGTGCCCGAGTTACCATATGGAATACCCCCTTTCCCAACTGCCCTGAAATTGCACTAGACCCCGTTATGTGAATAAGAAATAAACTTCTATTTCCTTGACTCAAAGTATAGGTATTTTTCTATCTTCAGTGGTATATGTTAACCTCAAAATTATTATTTTAAATGGAAAAGAAGGGAAATTAAAAAACAATGAAAAGATTTTCAGAGAAAACAAGACCACTAAACTGTGATTTTGATAAACTAAAACTTCAATTTTCTATATCAAAGCTGTTTAAAAACAAACAAACAAAAAACCAGAGTAAACAAATCTCTAAAAGTTGGTCAATCTTAACTTTATCAGCACTCACTGGCCACCCCAGAGTATACAGAATCATTTTGCTCTCTCTGAGAGCAGTGACTTACATCCCAATTACCTTTTGCCCACTTAACCAAGAGGAAATCTTTGCTCTCTTCCCCAATACTTTCTACTCAATTTCCTTCCCTGTCAGATTACTTTTCCAGCTATCTACAGAGGGTTTCTCCAAATATTCCAAGTCCTCATTTCCCCATGGTTTGTCCACACTGCAACTGCCAAATTCAAATCATAGATGGGAAGTCTCTCAGTGAATGAATGAATTAAAGATAGAAAAATGGAAATTCCAATTCCAGTAATTGTGAAACAGTTTTTATCTGATTAAACTTCATGCAGATAAGATTGGAACAAACAAAACAAAACACACCCAGAAAAACAAAGAACGACCTTTTGATTGGCACTGGAGGATGATCAAAAGCAGGCAGAAATTGGAATTGAGTCAATGCTTGAATGAAAGGAAGTGTATTGGGTGAGAGCCATGTTTATATAGCTTTTCCTTGAGGGATACCCCAGTATGCTCAGTGTAGGTTGCCTAGAATTCAAACAAAAGTATACAGCTTTTTAGCTAGAGATGTTAGAGGGAGGAATTTGGGCTTTTAGAATATCTGAAAATTTAGGAACAGGAGAATGTTTAAAAGGAAGGAATCATATAAAGAGAAGTCCCCAAATCTGCAAGTAAACTCCCCTCAAATCCTTAACTGACATCTGAATTATGCATATGTGGGGGAAATGCCCAGACACCCAGCAGAGAGCAACAGCTGGGAAGTTGGAAAATTCGAATAGAGATTTCAGCTGTCACCTACTTGAGAGCTAGAGTTTGGACTTTGAATCTCATTGAGTTACAGGTGTTGGTAAACCCCTTGGGCGTTTTGTTGATCTCTAAGAAAGGTCACGCCTTACATGTGAAACTAAGGATTCATCCTAAGACTGAAAAACTGAAACAGACCTACCCTAACAAAGGACAAACAGAATAGTCACAATCTAAAGGTAATTAGCTAGTAATTAGATCACTTGCTAGAACAAAAACCAACTCACCCAAGGAAGATAATAGAATCCAGAGTTTCTGCAGTATCCACAATGTCAGTACACAATAAACAGTTATTGGACATGGAAAGAACAATAAAATGTGATCCATAGTCAGGAGGAAAATTAGTCAGTAGACTAATATGATACATAACTCAATGATGTAATAAACAAACAAGGATTTTTAAGCAGTATTTAAAAATATGATCAAAGACATAAAGTAAAAGATGGTTATAATTAGTGAACAGAAGAGGAATACAAACAAACAGTAACTCTAAAAAAAGAACCAAAATTAAATTCTAGAACATTAAAATATAATATTTGAGATAAAAAATTCACTAGATGGGCTTAAACGCAGATTAGATACAATAAAAGAAAGTCCCTGTGAACTTGAAAGAGAATAAAAGTTGGAAAAAAATTGAAGTTCTAAGAAACATGTGAGACAATATCAAATATTCTAATATATGTGTAACTGGAGTTCCTAAAGGAGAGAAGAAAAGGCCGGTTAATTTACCATCTAAGGAAATTATTAATTTACACATTAATTACCATTAATTTACACATCCAAGAAACTCAGAGAACCCTCAGTAGGATAAATATAAAGAAAACCATATGCAGGTCATCATAGTTACACTGCTGAAAACCAAAAATAAAATGTCTTCAAAGCAGCTAGAGAAAATGACACATTATATATGAGGAACAATGATACTATACACAAATGACTTCACTTTTGGAACAATGGAGATCAGTAGACAGTGGAACTGTCTACCTAGCATTCTATAGCTAGTAAAAATACTTTTCAAACATGAAAGCAAAATAATTTCAGATAAACAGATTTTGAGATAATTCATTGTCAGCAGACCTGAATTTACAAAAATGTCTGCAGCCTGAAAGTAAATGAAACCATGTAGAAACTAGGTTCTATAGAAAGGAATGAAGAACACCACCAATAATAATGAAGTCAATATTCATTATTCATGGATCCCTAATTTATGAATTAAATCTATACACTAAAATTTATGTGTAACCCAGAAACAAGTACTTATGGCTCTTCTGTAGTTCTTCATGGACATGTGCAGTGTGGTGAAAAATTTGACTTACCTGATGAACATAGTCCCAGCTGAGGCTACTCTATGCTTTCTTGTTTCAGCTCTCATGCTATAAACAAATGACATTTCAGTATTTAACTTAGTGCCATGTTTTCATATTTTTATGCTTTTTATTGGTGATTTTGCTCTTTAAAATGACCCCTAAATGTAGTGCTGAAATGCTATCTAGTGTTACTAACTGTAAGCAGGCTGTGATGTAACTTATGAGAAAATACATGTATAGGTAAGCTTCATTCAGGCACGAGTGTGTGTTCAATGTTAATGAATGAACAATATATATTTATTAACTCAGGTGTTTATAAACATAAACAAGGTTAGGTATTAATCACTTGATTAAATGTGTTGTGACCAAGGTCTTGGAGGAACCTAACCCTGTTTTTCCCATAGCAACAGTTTAATATTCACAGCCCAGTGTCACAGTGACCTTATAGAACATTAATATGAATAACAGAGTATCAACTGTATGTGGTAAATAGACAAATCAATTGTTTCTTATTAAGTTTTTAAAAGACACATTATGATTTTAAAATGTTAATATTGCTTTGTGCATTTATAAAGTAAATAGATGTAAAATATATACAATAACACAAAGCACAGGGGAACATTAAATAGATCTATGTTGTATTGTTGCAGGATTCTTACATTTTACATAAAGTGACACATTATTAAATACAAGTAGATCATAATAAGCATGCATATTTTAATCCCTAGAACAACTACTACAAAATGAATATGAAAAAAATTATAGCTTAAAAAGCTATTTAGTGAATTAAAATAGAATATTAAAATTTTTGATTAATTCAAAGAGGTCAGGAGAGAAGGAACAGAAAAAAACAGATGAAACAAATATAAAACAAATAGCAAAATTGTTGACACAAATACAACCTGTATCAGTGAGTACACTAAAGATAAATAAACAAAACACTCAGACTGAAAAGTAAAGACTATCAGACTGGGTACAATGAAGGGTGAATGAATGAATAAACGAATGAATAAACTATCTTGGAAAAATGGATCAGATTGGGTTAGTGAGTATTTTATCATTACTGGAAACTAAAGAACCATTATCTCCCATTCTTAGTACACACAATGTAATGGTGGATCTAACCCTACTCTTGGCTTCAAAACTGGGCATGTTACCCAGATCTGGGCAGTCAGAGAAGTTTAACATATCTGTAGTGACTGATTAAGACAGGCATATGACCCAAACTCTACTATCTTCTGAGAGCTTTCTTTACCTGTTTGATGATAAAGACAACACAGAAAAAGCAGGGTCAGAAAATGTAAATATGTTTTTGATGTCATCATTTTAGCCATTTGGATCCAGGCATGCCTGGAGCCATGTACACTCTGTCTTTTCAATTATTCACATAAAAAAAAAATTCCCCTTCTTTTGGCTTCTATCATTTGCAGCCAAAGAGACCTGACCAACACAAGCAGTAAACCAATATTTTCCAAATAATCCATTATATTAGTTGAAATAAGATACAACTGTTAAATGAGTTTGTTTCAAATGTCTAGCCCATTTTCTTCAACCATGAAAAATCCTTATAATCTCATAAACCAGAAATACAGAGAGCTGACTCAACTTTTCACAATTGATGGATTTTGTTCATGAAGACATTGTACCTGCTTATCTCCCTATGACGTAACTATAGGCCCCCGAGGGTGTGCTCACAACCACAGCAGTTCTCTCTTAGCTGTTCCACTTAGAAGGGTTCTTTACCTTTTTCCCAGACTATTTACCCAACATCCATGGCTATGAGTTAATGTAAGGAATATTAACCTTCTCTTCCCATATCATGGAAATACTGGCTATTTACATACACCAAAACTAAAGATGGATTTATTTCAAGTAGATCCATATTTGCCTATCATTGATGCTTTGGAGGATTTGACATAATCAAGAATTTGTAGGACTGAAAAGGGAATTTATCTCCTAATCTTCATAAATTACCTCCAAATAGTGGACTTTCTCTTATCTTTTTACTCTGTAATAAAAAAATGAGTTTTTAAGGACTTGTACAATCAGCTCATCTATGCGCTAGGATCTTATTTTACAACCTCTACTGGTAAAGATACAGAAAACAAGTATGAAGCCAGTAGATTAATAAGTGGATACCCATGTAGGTATGATATTTTGATTAATACTTACTCTGCATTCAATGCAAGAAGCTGTCTTGGGACGTTTTGCAAGAGCAAAATGGCTACACTCCTATTTGTTTATTCATAGATGTGGTAAATTCTTAATAAATGTCTGATTGATTGAGTTGAATATATGTTGGAACAGACTTGTGCACAGAATGTAATAGGAATACATGTGAGGAAATTGTTTTCCATAGCTCAGGAAGCTGAAACAAGAGAGCATTACTATCTGTACCTTGGAGAGTAGAAACAGGGTTTCTTAGGAGGCAACATCAGGCTGGATTGAAGCATGAGGAGGCAGATGGAGCTGGACCAGGGTGAGAAAATTGTCCTAGGGAATGAAATGAAGGCGGCACTTGCTCTCAGGCACTTACACGACTCGCGGAGAGTGAGCAGCTCACACGTGTGCCGTAGATGGCTCGCTTGCCTTGCCCTCGTCCTGTCTTTGAGTGTTGGGAGTACATTACAGGCAAAGAGGGATGGAGAGAGTGTTTTTAGCACAGGGAACAATGTGTGCCAAAGACCAGAGACATGGAAGCACATGTAGGTAGAGAAGGAGAAAGAAGCAAATCCCTCTAATTACAGCAGAGAGTGCAGGTGTGGGAAGGAAAGGGGCTGAAGACAGACTACAAGAGTGGGCAGTGACTGCATTGGGAAGGGTCTTACCTGTTGTGCTGAGGCTCTTTGGCTGTTTATCATAGACAACGAAGAACAAACCCCATCTTCAAGTTCAAGGCTGTTTTTAAAGGATCACTGTGATGAAGTGGTTTGGAAAAATGCCTTTAGGGAGAAAGACTGAAGCTAGAGTGAGGCAGTCGCAGTAACTCTCTGAGGAAGAGGGATGGATGTCTGGGAGGGGCAGGGGGCGGACTTCTCATGAACTTGGTGCCTGAAAGTGTCTGCTGAGGAGAGGCCACATGTAACTCAGTAGCCTTTAGTCTGGGCAGCAGGCAATTCTATCACTAAGAAAGACGAAAACAAGAGACAATCAAGACAATTAAGCTGGTAATTTCGAGTTTGGGGCATGTTTTAAAACATCTGAGTAATTAGCTTGTGTCTTAGTCAGTTCAGGCTGCTGTAACAAAAATACCATGGACTAGGCAGCTGAAACTACAGACCCTTATTTCTTAAAATTCTGGAGGCTGAGAGTCCAAGATCAAGGTATTAGTAGATCCATGTCCTGGCTTCCAGATGGCTGTCTTCTTGCTATGTCTTCACAGGACCATTTCTTTCCTTGGTGCCTGCACACAGGTTTGGGGTTAGGAGAAGGGGAGAGAGCAAGCTCTCGGGTCTCTTCATAAAAGCATACTAATCCCATCATGCGCTCCATCCTGACTTCATACTTACCTCCCAAAGGCCCCCTCTCCACATGCCACTATAATGGGAGTTAGGGTTTCAACATACGAATGTTGGGACAACAAAAACTTTCAGTCCCTGGAAGCTTGGATAACTTTGATTTTAGTTGGCAAGAAAACGGCTCAGTTCTTTCGCACTCCATAAACACAGCCATCAGAGCTGTCTTTAATCTATTTTTCACATTTTCACAGCTGGTCACTAGGACTTGATGGGCAAATGAGATCTCACTAGTGACTCAGACCACTTTAGCTCAGGAAATACAAAAACAATTCCCAGTTTAACTCGGAAAAAAAGTAAGCAAGTTCGTCCCTGGAAGCCTGGTGCTGACCTCATGGTCCTCGCTGACAATCTCTTGGCTTTGAAAATGCACGTAAAGTATCTCCAGGGTCTTAACATTTTTCATAACCTTTATTTTAAAATCAACTTCTTGTTTCAGACCCCTAGGCCTCTGCTGAAAAACAGTTGATATATCTTAAAAGAAAAGCATACACATAAATACATACTTCTCTTCCATATTAGTTGAATGTCAAATTCTCCTACTGCCTATTTTCAAAATTAACCTTTCATCTCCTGCTCCCTTGGCATTCCCAAAAGAAATTCCTGTATTATTATTATTTTTTACATCTCTTGGATCTCCAGATTTTGATGAAGGAATAGCATGGCTCAAGGTTGATTTCAAAAGCCATAGACTAAAACCCAAGTTTTGTTTTCTTTTTTAGTTCTGCCTCCTGTTAGCAGAAAATACACCCACACCCACCCACACACACACACACACACATACACATTTCATTCTCAAATGCAAACATAACAGGAGGTAACTTATGACATTTGATCCTACCTCTCTGATGGAATTTCTCCAGCCCCCACGTCCTGGGCAGAGTCTGTGCTCACAGCTCTGTTCACCTCGCAGTTCTTCACACCTTCTCTCCTTATTGTTGATTTCCTCTTCTGGCTTCTGCATGAGAGTTGGATCTACATTTGTGCATAGACCCAAACTATTTTACACTCAGGGCAGAGGACAGCATAAATTCCTGCAGACTTAATGAATGATGGATATTGGGCGCTCTTGGGATTGAATGAAATGCCCTGCATCAGTGAGCCTCTGTGCTGTTTGTAGCAGAAAAGGCCCTGCCCTCCTGGTCCTTATCGCCCTCCATGTTGACAGGATGCAAAAAAGCAGGGGCAGGGTAGGAATGCCTGTGAGGCCCTCCCAGAGCCTGGGTGGTGGGCTTACAGGTGAGGGAGCCCCTCATTTGTCCATGGCTCTCCTGTAAGGACCTTCTGTCATTTTCCTCCCCGTGCACTCCTCGGGAGGCCATCCACGGCCCAGGGTCTGGGCTATAAGAAAGGCACTCTTTTCCCATCTGTCATGTTATTTACTTTGAGGCCCATATGCTCCAGGATCGCCAATTCCAATTCAGAAACAGCCAGGAAAATCATTACGAAGGACAGGCTGATGCTCTGGTTTGGAAATCACATATTCTGTCCTGATGTACTTGAATATGCTATCTTCTCTGGATGACCCCCCACTTTTCCAGCTGATAAAAATTGCTTTTGTATGGCATTTACATGCCCATGCATTCAGTCAACAAACACAGCCAAGTACTTCCCATGGGCCAGATCTATCCACTCTTCAGTCCCTTTGATGAAGCCTGCCCCAAGTTGCCCAGGCTGAGTTAATGATTTGGCAGAAGCACATTTCATATTCATTTTAATTATGTATTTGCTGCTTTCTCTCCCTCTCTCCATTGTGAGATGCTTGAGGAATGGCTGAGTCTCATGAATGTCTAGATTTCCAGGACCCAGCATGTTGACTGAAGCACAGGAGAACACCCAAATGCAAAGTACCGAACCCCACATGCACTATGGAGTCCCATATGGACAATGGAGTCCCACGTGGCTATGGAGACCCACATGGGTATGGAGTCCCACATGGGCTATGGAGACCCACACGGGCTATGGAGACCCACATGGGTTTGGGGTCCCACACGGGCTATGGAGACCCACATGGGTATGGGGTCCGACATGGCTATGGAGACCCACATGGGTATGGAGACCCACACGGGCTATGGAGTCCCACATGGGCTATGGAGACCCACATGGGTATGGAGACCCACACGGGCTATGGAGTCCCACATGGGCTATGGAGACCCACACGGGCTATGGAGACCCACATGAGTATGGAGACCCACACGGGCTATGGAGTCCCACATGGGCTATGGAGACCCACACGGGCTATGGAGACCCACATGGGTATGGGGTCCCACACGGGCTATGGAGACCCACATGGGTATGGGGTCCCACATGGCTATGGAGACCCACATGGGTATGGAGTCCCACATGGGCTATGGAGCCCCACATGGCTATGGAGACCCACACGGGCTATGGAGACCCACACAGGCTATGGAGACCCACATGGGTATGGGGTCCCACATGGCTATGGAGACCCACATGGGTATGGAGTCCCACATGGGCTATGGAGACCCACACGGGCTATGGAGACCCACATGGGTATGGGGTCCCACATGGCTATGGAGACCCACATGGGTATGGAGTCCCACATGGGCTATGGAGCCCCACACGGCTATGGAGACCCACATGGGTATGGGGTCCCACATGGCTATGGAGACCCACATGGGTATGGAGTCCCACATGGGCTATGGAGCCCCACATGGGCTATGGAGACCCACACGGCTATGGAGACCCACACGGGCTATGGAGACCCACACGGGCTATGGAGACCCACATGGGTATGGGGTCCCACATGGCTATGGAGACCCACATGGGTATGGAGTCCCACATGGGCTATGGAGCCCCACATGGCTATGGAGCCCCACATGGCTATGGAGACCCACACGGGCTATGGAGACCCACATGGGTATGGGGTCCCACATGGCTATGGAGACCCACATGGGTATGGAGTCCCACATGGGCTATGGAGCCCCACACGGCTATGGAGACCCACATGGGTATGGGGTCCCACATGGCTATGGAGACCCACATGGGTATGGAGTCCCACATCGGCTATGGAGTCCCACACGGCTATGGAGACCCACACGGGCTATGGAGACCTACATGGGTATGGAGTCCCACATGGGTATGGAGTCCCACATGGCTATGGAGTCCCACATGGGCTATTGAGCCCCACACGGCTATGGAGTCCCACATGGGCTATAGAGACCCACAAGGGTATGGGGTCCCACATGGGATATGGAGTCCCAAACGGCTATGGAGACCCACACGGGCTATGGAGACCCACAAGGGTATGGGGTCCCACATGCACTATGGAGTCCCATATGGACGATGGAGTCCCACGTGGCTATGGAGTCCCACGTGGCTATGAAGTCCCACATGGATATGGAGTCCCACATGGGTATGGAGACCCACACGGGGTATGGAGTCCCACATGGGCTATGGAGACCCACAAGGCTATGGAGTCCTACTTGGCTATGGAAACCCACATGGCTATGGAGACCCACATGGGCTATGAAGTCCCACATGGGCTATGGAGACCCACATGGCTATGGAGACCCACATGGGCTATGGAGACCCACATGGGCTATGGAGTCCCATATGGGCTATGGAGTCCCACATGGATATGGAGTCCCACATGGCTATGGAGTCCCACATGGGCTATGGAGTCCCACATGGGCTATGGAGACCCACATGGCTATGGAGTCCCACATGGGCTATGGAGTCCCACATGGCTATGGAGTCCCACACGGGCTATGGAGTCCCACATGGCTATGGAGACCCACATGGGCTATGGAGTCCCACATGGCTATGGAGACCCACACGGGCTATGGAGTCCCACATGGGCTATGGAGACCCATACAGGCTATGAAGTCCCACATGGCTATGGAGACCCACATGACTATGGAGACCCATATGCACTATGGAGTCCCACTTATCAAAACTGGAGAATTTTTAGAGATAAAAACTGTATTTTCTCCCTATAGGTCTTGAATAATGCATGAGGACTTCCTTTGGACTCTAACCAGTGTCTTCTTTATGAGTAAATCCCTGTTACACACCTGTGTTTTAGGTGGATCTCACACTATAGTCTGTATTCGTGGAAAATAACTGTGGGCAGAGGTCTCCAAGTGTTAGGTCTAAGAAGGAAAACAAATAACAAAACCTGCTCTTCCTGAGAATACTTGTGGGTTAAATCTGGAATGCACAGGAATATCAAGGTCCTCAAGACAAGCCAATAATTCAAAATCTGTGACCACTTCACAGCCAAGTGTTACACTGTAATAGCTAGTGTCCTGAGTTTCTGAGATGGACCACTGTGTTATCAGCCAAATGCTCTAAGCACTGCACATTATTAATTAATCTTTGAGATTGAATATGCCTAGGATGGCCCAGAACAGGCCAGACCATCCTCCAAAATGGGTCAGAGACTTGAGTAGCGCCATGATTTACCTTGAAAAAATAGGCATTTGCTCACTTGCAAAATGAGCAGTCAGTTAGCCTCTCCTTAATTGGTAACACTTTGTTGATGGTTCTGCATGTCCGACAGCTGGGTTTTCCGCAGAAAGGAGGGAAGGGAAGGACAGAAAGGGAGAGAGAGACAGAGAGTGAACAGAGGTGGAGGGGAAGAGGAGAAAAATAGAGACAGGAAGATAGAGAAACAGACAGACAGGGACAGACAAAGGGAGGAGAACCTTAGGGAGACACAGCTGATGTCGGAATGTCACTGGAGGTGGGGTGGGGGTCCTCTGCTTCTTCCAATCTATCGCCTTTAGTTTCCTACCTATTGCCTCATTGACTGAACCCAGATAAATTCTGGGAGAGGCAGTCCGCAGGTCAGGTCCTGTGGGACAGAGCAGGCCGGGGGTTAAGGCAGGCTCTGAGGTTCCCATGACCCACAGGAGGCAAAGTGGCTCCGGAGCACACACTGCTCCATTGGACCAAGAGCTGCATGTGCAGAGAACAATGACTTGAGCTTTCAAGGAGTCACTGTCTGCAACGAGTGTGCCCAACAATATTTACTCACCTCTGTCAGAGCGATGGAGAACTGGCCACAGACCCTTGCAGTTCCTCTTTACCTGCGTGGCCACCTGGGTGTCCAGCTCAGGGATTCTGCTCCGTGTCTGAGAAGCAGCCTGGGAAGTCTAGGGACTCCGCAGTGGCTGAAGCATTGTATGACACCATGAGAGGGACCTGCTGAGACAGGGCCAGTGCACACTCTCCCCTGCTGGACTCATTAGAGCTCCAGTTGGACAGAATCTATTAATACCTCAAAGAACCCTTTTCCTGTGCAACAAAACAGGGAGAAAATGTCTCCTTCCTTCCTCCCAGCATGTGTGTTAGTGTGTGGAGCCCTCCTAGGGGGTGGAGGGACTTTCACTTCAGTTCAGATAAAAGGAGGAGGACACTTTCCAGACCCTTCTCCCTGGCAGCACAGGAGGGTAAGAACCAGGGGCCAGGGTACAAGGCACACAGAAGCTCCCCAGCCCTGCCCTCAGCTCAGGACCTGCCCCACCCCAGATGCTGAAATCACAAAATCACATGGGTAAAGGCCTGAGACTCAAGGTTTTTAAGTCTAGAGGAGAGCTGACTAATAAACTTGATTGATTTAGGAGACCTGGGTGTGAATCTTGACTCTGCCAATTTACAATGACTTTGAAGCAGTTTATAAACCTCCTTGATTGAGTCTCACTGTTCTTATCTGAAAAATGCCACTCCTCAGAGCATCGCTGGGCAGGTTAAATAAATAAGATCCCAGAAATGTCTGAGTGCTAAATAAATGCATGTGTGTGTTCTAAAAAAACATTCAAAGAATGAAA
This sequence comes from Smutsia gigantea, assembly GCA_032199065.1. Lineage (NCBI taxonomy): Eukaryota > Metazoa > Chordata > Mammalia > Pholidota > Manidae > Smutsia > Smutsia gigantea. Next base: position 38,985 of record JAVSCE010013750.1, on the reverse strand, counting down.
TTGTGGTGGGTACTCTTGACTTGGCTCAAAATGATGAGGACAATGACGTGTAGTTATTTTGGTAGGAGCAAAGGAAACACTTCTGTACATTTTCATTTTATAAATGGAGACATCCAAGTATGGGAGAACGGGATGGACCCTGCTCCTGGGATGTAATGGGGACTGCCAAGCTTCCCTGCCTCTCTCTTTCTCCTCAGGAGAGCATTGCCTTGTTTACGGTGGCCTGGGAATGGACATTTCGTTTGTCCTTACGAGGTGATGCAAAATGAAGTTCTACCAGAGGAAGGATGTTGACTGGCAGCTGCACCCTCTCCTCATCCTCAACTGAGTCCGTTCTTCTCCTGGCTGTCTTTCTGGCTGGTCCCCTCTCCTGGATGTCCCTAGAGCACCCCCTGTCTCTACCAGTCTCCATGGCAACAGCTAAAAGAGTGACAGAATGGGCCACAGGGAGATGACAGTTATGTGACGTCAGGATCTGCCCTTCTTTCTTGAACCTTGAATCTCTTTCTCCACCATTTCCTCCTGAACACTAATTTGTAAAGACCTGCTATCTTCCTTGGTGTCCATTCCTCTTCATCCTTTGTCTCTTTACTTTCTTTGAAGTCCTCCTGCCACGTGTCTGCTCAGTAATATATTTAGATAACCACTTTCATCCATCTCTGCCTCCATCCTAATCCAAGCTACAAACATCTCTCAACTGGACTGTTATAATGACCTCTTAAGTGGTTCAGGGGAATTTCCCCTAGCCCCCATCATCCATTCTTCAGGCTGTGACCAGAGTGGGTTTTACAAACACAAATCAGATCATGCTACCCCCTCCTTGAAGTGCTTTATGACTTTCCATTGCCTGGAGATTCGACAGTAAAATTGTCAGTATAGCCTCCACACACCTTTGGGGTCTGGCTGACATCTCTTTAACCCCATCATCTATAGGCAGCCTTTAGTTCTTTAGATGCCCTGAGTTCTTGCCCCTCAAAGCCTGGCACGTGCAGTTTTCCCCATCCACAATGCTCTTCAAAACCTCCCCCACCTCTCTGCTTCTGGAAAGTGCCTGGTCGTCTGATCTCAGCTTAACTCTTTGTTCTCCAGGGAGGTAATTCCCTCCAAGACAAGCTCCCTACCTCTGCCAGTTTCTCTAATACCGATTGGAGTCTCCTGTTTTACACCCTCCCAGCCTGTTGTTCTTTCCCTTCAGAGCACTTTATCATGGTTATAATTACATGGGATCTTTGATAACTAAGTGTGTGCACTTCATGAATGCAGGGATCCATTCCACCCTGCTTTTACGGTAGCTCCAAAGACTGCAGAGGGATGGCACACGACAGACTCTTACTTAGTATTCACTGGTTGAGTGAATGAATGAATGAATGGTTATAAGGACAATTATCCTCTGTTGTTTCACATATCCGTAAAGTGGATATTGCATTACAATTATCCTTGTCTCTTAGAGGTGCTGCTATGTGAAAAACTGGAATTCCACACTACACCAGATGGAATTCCTCAGTCCAGAGACCCAGGTGCACCTACCAGCCTTCACTTTGTGGCCAGTCTCATCTCAAACTGTTCATCCATAGCAGACAAGCTGGAAATCAATACCCAGTCCAGATATTCTCTGTCTGTTTGGAGACTAGTTACTAAGAATGATTAATTCCTAAGGGCTTCTCCAATACCTGACTCCTTTCTATCCCAGTTTCCTCCTGTGTGTTCACCATCCAAAGTCTTGGTATGTCTATGGCCAAGCCTGAGCAAATGTATGTCCGCAGAAGTTCCAGGAAGCCCTGAGGACATCCTGCCTGCTCAAGTCAGTGGTGATCCCTTGCTTATTCAAATGCCACCTCCCAACACCCCAGGAAGTATAGGTACCCCAAACTGCATATTCCAACCTTGGTGTCTCAGTCCTCAGACTGACTCTGAAAAGACCTCGCCAACCTCAGAGTCTAGAGAACTCACTGCTGTAGGACTGCAAAACAGAGCACTAGATTTTAATTCCTCTGGCCAGGCCTGTCCAGCCATAGGAACTCTCATAAGACTGAGGCTAGTTTTTATCTTTATTTATGCATTGCGAAGGCCAACCTTGACCACATCCACTGGGTGTTGAGAATAGAAACATGCTTCCTCTTTGCCAGTAAAGATCCATTTGGCTTTTCAACCTACGACAACCCTTGTGTTTGTTTTGCTTTAAGCAATTCTGCAGTTCCAAGGATAGCCTCTCAAGATGACACCTCTAACTGGAATGGTGGCCTTGCAAATTTATGTGAGTATACTTGGCAGTGTCTTGAGATGCTGAGTTAACAGATCTGTCCTTCCAATCATCTGAATTCAGGTGATACCTTTTGGCCCAATGTCAACAAACACTATGAATGCATATAGCTAGAGAGCAGGGAGGTTACCCAGCTTGGTTAGATGTAGATCAAAAGAAACAGATGTTTGCATTAAGAATTAAATATTGAATTGTCCTCTAAACACAATTGTCCTCTGTCTTCAACACATCTAATGCTTTTGGATAATCTACAATTCTATGTGGCATTCTTTAAGATTTCATAGATTAATTTATCCTGCGAATATTTTTAATTGCTCACTGGAAATATGCACAATTCTTTTTCATTTGTGAAACATAATTGAGATCTAGCTTTGTGCAAAGCCCTGGGTTATGTGCTTTGATAAAGAAATAGTATTATTATCTATTTCAGTTTCATTTTCTAGTAGAAGGGACAAATAAGAAAATGAATGATAAGAGGGCATTATGATACATATTCAGATCTATGTCCTGATAAACCCATCATGGTTGAAAATATCATAAGTTGAAAATGCATTTAGTACACCTAACCTACTGAACGTCATAGCTTAGCCTCACCTACGTTAAGCATGCTCAGGATACTTACGTTAGCCTGTGGTTGGCATCTAACATAAGGCCTATTTTATAGTCAAGTATTGAATATCTAATGGCATTTATTGAAAACTGTACTGAAAGTGAAACCAGGGTGCTTGTATGGGTACAGATGGTTGTTAAGTGTATTGTTTGTTAACCCTTGTGATCACACAGCCAACTGGGAGCTTGCTGTCACTGCCCATCATTACAAGACAGTACTGAATGCATATTGCTCACTGGGAAAAGATTGAAAATCAAAAATCAAAGTACAGTTTCTACTGAATGCGTATTGTGTTCATACAGACCCTTGTAAAGTCAAAAATAAAAGTTAAACCATCATAAGTTGGAGACTGTCTGTAATATGGGTGTAAGCAAAGCACCAGAAACACCTAAGAAAGGGATTTTAAATATACCTGGGTAATTAGGGAAGGTTTCATAGAAGTAGTGGCGTTTGAACTGGGTCCCATATGAAGAATACAAAAGGGAATATTAGGTAAAGAAGAAGGCAAAGGGAAGGGGAAAGGGCATGAAGGGTGTAAACAGGAAATTGACAGAAGAAAATATAAAGCCAAGGAGCATATGATGATATGTTCAAAATCACAGTAATTAATTCCTATTAGCCTGAGAAATTTAGAAAGCTGGGTAATACCGAGTGTTTCTGAGCTACACATAGGATGCAGACATCGGTGTAGCCATTCTGTGAAAAAATGTGTTGTGTTAGTGTAGCCATTCTGTGAAAAAATTTGTTAATAATTAGTCCAAATTTAGTCAAGTGAGATACAATAATGCTCTCTGGCCAGGGTTCAACCTCTAAGCATCTAATTACCAGGGTAATTCTCATAAAACTCCATTATAGCATCATTTGGTGTTCTGGCAAATTAAAGGCAACCCCTTGCATAGATGATAGTGTGCAATGAATTATAATTGAGATTAACAGAACTTTAAACTTGAGACTATATATATATATGGAGGGAGACAAAAAGAGATTGAAAATGGGGGAAAGACCTTGCAGACAAAGGTAATGAGGTTTGGGAGAGAAGGTGTATTTTCCAGACATCAGAAATGTTGATGCTGCTACTTCATTGGGTGCACTTGAAAATTCGTGGAAAAGGGACGTGGACAGAGGTTGAGGAGAGAATGTGAAGAACCTTGTAAGTCATCCTAAGGGATAGACACTTCATTCCATAGGCAGTTGGATTACAGGGTGGACAGTAAAATGACTATATTTTGATTTTTAAGCTAATCACTCAAGTAGCAGCATTAAGGAAGAACAGAAAAGAAACGGAAAGTGTGTACAAAGAGCCAGTGGAATACTAGTAATAGTAGGGAAGTTCTCAATGTTTAGCTGTATTTTCTCTTCCACAGAAAAGTAAAATGACAATGACCTATGATCAGTGTCACTAAGCAGCTCTGTCACTCCCTCAGTGGCATGTCCTATCTCTTTTCCAAAACCTATGAAGCTATCCTCAGATATCTACCTTCTAGCCAAATTCTATTCATCAACTTCTTTGAATTGTCTCAGTGCAGAGTCTTGGGACTGACTTGCTAATAAGACTTGATTTTTCACCTTTCAGACTTAAAAGTTTCTTCCTCCCACCCACACTTGCTCTGGTTCACGTCCCAACTCCTTCCTCAGGGAATGGAGCGACAGGAATGTTGACTAATTGTTGTTTACACAAAAATACTTCTGAAGGAAATTTTTCTTTGGGGCTTAATATTAGAAAATCAATCTATGTTATTTACCGTATAACCCAACTTAAAAAGAAAAACCACATGGACATCTCAATAGATACAGAAAAAGCATCTGACAAAATCCAACGTCCATTGCAGATAAAAACTCTCAGCAATTTAGGAATAGAGGGGAAATTCCTCAACGTAATAAGGACATCTAAGCGAACCTACAGCTAACATTGTTAATGGTGAAAAGCTGAATGCTTTCCCCCTGAGCTCAGGAACAAGACAGAGATATCAGCTGTCACCAGAGTATATGGCAGTGCAATCAAGTAAAAAAAAAAAAACATTCAGGTCAGAAAAAATGAAGTAAAACTGTGTTTATTACAGATGACTTGATTGTGAAGGAGATTCGAATACACCAACGCAAAGTTTGCCACTTTGGCATATGGATTATTTTGAACTGAAAGCGTTTGAGAATCAACAGATGCAGAAAGAAGCCCTCTTATCTGACTTCCCTTATCTACCTAAAAGCAGAGACTTCTAGGAAACTAGGCTGCCACAAATCCCCTCCCCAGGGGAGTTTTATGTCCATGAAAAACAAGAAAGTCAGCGCTGAAATGAATGTGCACAAACAAGCCCCACTAAAATAAGCCTTATCTTCCACTAGTTTCCCCATATATTAACCTTCCTACAATGTACTGCCGCTAGAAACCTAAACTCCTCTTTCCTTTGCCTAGTACTTCCCCTTATCACACTTTGTTAAAATGATATATAAGCTTCCAAGTCCAACCACTTCTGTGGATTTTCACTTCTCTTCTGTCTATCCCCTATGCATGTAAAATTAGAAATGTTAATTAGATTTGTATTCCTTTTTTCCATTAATCTTTCTTTTATCAGTTTGATTCACAGGACCTAGCTATAGAACAGACTATTTAGAAATAGGATGAAATCTCTAAAAACCTAATAAGTGAGATTAGCATGGTTGCAGGATACAAGACCAATATACAAAAATCCTCGTGATTCTATCTACTATAAATGAACAATGAAACTTGAAATTACAAAAAAATCTTTTTCCTTAGCATGAAAAAATATTAAATACTTAGAGAAAATATGACAAAAGACCTGTGTACCAAAGACTACAGATACTAAGACTGATGAAAGAAGAATTAAATAAATGGAGAAACATACTGTGCTCATGGATCAGAAGATTCAATATTGGTAAGATATCAATTCTGCCCAAATTGATCTATGCATTTGTTGCAATCTCAATTGAAATTTCCATGAGCTGTGGTAACTGACAAACTGATTCCAAAATTCATATGGAAATGCAAACCACCTAGAATAGTCAAACAATTATGAAAAGAACTAGAAAGCTGGAAGTCTGACATTAATTGATTTGAAGACTTATTTTAAAGTTACAGTCAGCAAAACAGTATGATATTCACGTCAAAATAGGTAACTAGGTCAATGGAATACAGAGAGCCCAGCAATAGACCCACATATATATGGGCAACTGGTTTTCAACAAAGGTGAAAAGGCAATTCAGTGGAGAAACAAATGATGTTGAAATAAGTGGATATCACATGCACACACACACACAAACAAGAATGTCTATCCATACTTCACAGCACATAGAAAAATTAACTTAAAGTGGGTCATATAACTGAATGTCAAACCTAAAATTGTAACACATCTAAAAGAAAACATAGAAGAAATTCATTGTGAACTTGCGTTAACCACAGACTTCTTAGATATACTAAAAGCACCACCTATAAAAGGAAAAAATAATAAACTGGCTTTCAACAACATTAAAAATGTCTGTTTTTCAAAAATCACTATTAGGAAAACCACAAACAGGCAGAAAATATTTGCCAAACGTATGTCTGTAAAGTGCTTTCATCCAGAATAGAGAAAAACTCTCAACATTCAATTAAAAGAAAACAAACTAAAAAAATATATATTGGCAAAACATCTGAAAAGACACTTCATCAAAGAATATATAAGGTTGGCAGATAAACACGTGAAAATATGTTCAACATTATCAGTCATTAGGGAAAGGAAAATTAAAAGTACAATGTGATATCACTAACAAAGTGACTAAAATTAAGAAGACTGATCATACCAAGTGTTCACAAGGACATGGAAGAACTGGAACTCTCCTACCTTGCTGGTGGTAAGGTAAAAAGGTACAAACACTTTTGAGGACAGTTGAGTAGGTTGATTGAAAATTAAACGTGCACCGTATGTTCTAGCCATGCCCCTCTTAGGAATTTACTCAAGATAAATATTTTTTAATGTCTGTACAAAGATTTACATATTCTGAATATTCAAGGCAGCTTTATTTGTAATAGCTAAACATTGGGAACAACCCAAATGTGCATCAATAGGTGAGTGGATGAGAAATTGTGACACAACCATGCAATAGAATACTACTTAGCAATATAATGGAATTAACTACTGATAGACAAGAAGAATAAACCTTAACATAGTTCTGCTGATTTGAAAGAAGCCTGGCAAGAAAGTACATGTTGAATGAAATTCCATTTACAATTCTATAAAATGCACACTACTGCCTCAACTCTGAACACAGATCATTGGTTGCCTGGAGCTGAGGGTGGTTAGGTAGGGAATATAATGGGACTCGCAGACACAAAAAAACTCTTGGGGTTGATGGGCACATTGATTATCTTGAGTGTGGTTAATGATTTCGCAAGTATATTTATGTGCAAAACTTGCAAATTGTGTTTTAGAGAACAAACTGGTGGTTACTGGGGGTGGGGCAAAATAGGTGAAACGGATTAAGCGGTACAACTGTCTGGTTGGAAAATAAAAAAGTTTCAGGGAAGAAAAGTATAGCATAGGGAATACAGTCAATATACCATAGTAACCTTGTGTGGTGAGAGATGGTACACTTATCGTGGTGTGCATGTATATAACTGTCAAATCACCACATTGTACACTTGAAACTAATATGATATTGTATGCCAACTATACTTCAATTTTAAAAAAACATAAAATTTTGTACTTTAAATATCAGTTTATTATATGTCAATTACACCTCAATAAAGATGATCAAAATAAATTTTTGAAATTAAAAAAATGGAAACGTAATCGTTAGTGCAGGGAGAGGCCAGGAGGTGCTGGGTGATGCGATCCAAAGAGAAGACAGTATCTCAGGAAGGGGCGAATGGTCTGGAGCTGGATTTCTGATGAGAGCTTGAGCCTGAATAGGAAAGATAAAGTGTCTTCATGTGTAAAATGAAGCCAGTAAGAACATCTTTTACATAGGGCTATTGTGAGGATTAACTTTAACTCTATGTAAAATGCAATGATTATAATAACAGCAATCAGTAAATGTTAGTCATTAGTATTAATGAGACATCTAGGCTAATGCTATAAGATCATAGAAAAATTTCCTGCTGAGAAGTGGAAATCAAAGCAGGCTTCCTGGAGGAGCTGTCATTTGATCAAAAGCACAAAGCATCAATGCACTGTTATTAAATTTTTATGTCTCTGTGACCTGTTTGCATATTCATTGTTTTCTCTTTTTATATTTTCCTTCAGCCCTAGCCCCCAGCATAGTGCTAAACAGTTTGAAGCCTTACATGAATGCCAGAGACAAAAAGTCATGGAATTTTAGATTTGTAAGAGATTTAGGAGATCAGTGTGTTCAATTTCCTTATTTCAGAAGCAAGTGAATTGTATTTCAAAGCAACCAAGCAAAAAGAAAAGACACTGAAGTAGGAGGGAGGCAGGTGTTTTGGCCTCATGGTGGCCTCAGGCAAACCCCTTCCTCTTAACCTTTGTGGGCTTCAGGTATTTCACATGTAAAAGGATCCTGAGGACGGTGGGCTAGACCTGATATCTCCCTCCGCGTTCCAAGGAGACAGCATGAATTATTGTATCTTCCTCCTTTTAAAGTTTGAAGAACATTAGAGGTTCAGAACAGAGGTTATTTAATCTTTTAAGTTGTCATATACACACACACACACGTACACACAGAATCTATAAGAGAAGGTGTGCAGATTTGGAGAACGCATACTGGAAATTCCAGGGTCTCAATTTCAAAGCCAGCCCCTGCATGTGAATTTGCGGTGAACCTGAGTACGCCAGAGCATGCCGAACCACTTCTCTTCTTAACTGAACATTCTTACAAAGAGCTACCAAAGGATGAGTTTCTTGCTCTCACCACCCCAGAGAAGAGGACCACAAGCTCAGAAGCATATCAAAGATGCATTTGGAGCTTCTCTGATTGTGCTCTAAACATTACAGTTAATTCTCACTATGCCTGGTAGTTAACATGCTATCAGTGAACACTGAATTAACAAATGCTGAATCTCAGAGGACACATGAAGGCTCTGGTGAGCCTCTGGTTATGTGTCAATCAGCTGATCAATATGTAACCTTGTTTTATGTGCACATCTGCTTAAAGACACCTTAGTCAATGTATACTGCTGATTCATTACCACTGAACAGCACCTATGACCTGTGGAACTGTATAAAATTTCTGGACATAAGAGACTCCGTTTTGAAGCTCCATTTTCCTTTCTAACTAATGAACTCTTGAATGGGGCCAGAATTGGTAATTGTTGTACAAGCAATTGTTCATAAAAGCCAAGAGAACACCTGGCATTCAGATCATAAAGCTGTTGATACGAACTTTATGATGATGGAATAGTTAACTAATGCATACCGGAACAGTTGTGTTTAATAGCACTAATACAATTGATCAGAGTAATCAAAAAGTGGCTCAGCCAGTTAGGGTCAAATTAACAGTTTATTTCTCTTCTCTTTCTTTATCTAAATCAAGTAATTACCTCCCTTCCTTTTCCTCATAAAAACCCTTGGCTTTCCCCACATGACCAGGGCACTCTTCTCCTTACTCCAGAATCTGTACTCCCCGAACTGCAACTCTGAGATCCCAAATAAAAGGCCTTCGTTCTTATTCTGTTTTGTGTGCTTTTCCCAGGTGACAGCCTCATGCCTAAACCAAGTGTTATCTGACACATCACAGCCTCCTTGCACTTAGGAACACCAGCTCTTGGGCACTGTGCTTAGGGGCCATTTCAAATAAAATCACCAACAAATAAAGTGCAAACATGCAAAAAAAAAAGAAGAAGAAGAAGAAGAAGAAGAGTGGCACTAAATAGACCATGAAAAGGACACTTATTCCCGATATGAGAGCTGAAATGAGAAGGCAGAGCGTCCCTTGTCAGCCTCAGCTGGGAACGCGTATGTTGCATGACTCACACCTTTTGCTGCTCTGTGCGTAGCTGTGAATGACCATGAAAGTACTATAAATATTGATTTGGGGGTTACAAATAAATTTTAGTGAGCTTGTGGGGAAATTTGCAAATACAGAATCTGCGAATAATGAGAATCAACCGTATCCCTTGGTATTCGATACCATCTCCTGCTTCTAAGCTCTTCCCTGTGCCTCGGCTGCTGAGAGCTTGACAACTGCATTTTGCAGGCCTCCTTGTCAGCTGTGTTCTTATTTAGATTCTGCCCATGACAGAAACTCACATCAGAAGTGGAAAAAAGCAGGAACAATTATAATGCTTGGATATAGGTGGGCAAACGCGTGGGTTTAGCAGATGGTTGTGTGATGTTTTATGGTGTTTTCCAAGCATTTTCCTGTGAATCACTTCTGTGGGTGGCAGTTTCATCCAGTCCCGGCAACTGCCTGATTTCCTGGGGTCGTTGATGATTTCCTCTGATATTTCTATGCCCAGCTTTGCCAAAAGTTTCTATGGAGCACCTGTGATAATTGGGATTTATAGTAAACACATATTTGGTCTTAATCACTATCTTCGGCACAGAGTTTCTGAAACCCTTGTAAACTTCTTCGTGATCTAAGAGTACCAATGTGCGTAAAATTGCAATATTTCCAGAATCTCTTGCCTGGCCTTAGTGCATCTCCGTATCAATAGGTATTTCCAAGGGGTGGAGAGAAGTAGTCCATCTCCATATCAATAAGTAATTACAAGGGGAAAGGAGAACATATCTGGACCGGAGAGTTTGGGTGGGGTCCCTTTTTTCTGCAGCCGTGAGAGACACGGGAGAGCAGAAGTGGACACTGCTTAAAAGCAATAAACAGGTTTCTTCCACTTTATTTCTCCCTTTTGGTTTCAAAGGTATTTTGCCCTGAGATTTTTCCCTGGAGTCACAACCAGGAACATCTTTGTTCTAATGAGGTGATCCTGGGTGGCTTCTGGGTCGGGGCTGGTCACCAGGAAGATCAAGTCATGATTAGAAGCTTGGAATTTTGAGCCCCACCCTCACCCTCCAGAGAAGGGAGAGAAGCTGGAGATGGAGTTAGTAGTTGATCATGCCTACTTGATGAAGCCTCCATAAAATCCCAATAGTATGGGGTTCACAGAGAATCCAGGTCAGTGAACACATCCATGTACCAGGAGGGTGATGCACCCCAACTCTACAGGGATAGAAACCCCTGCACTCAGGACTGTTCACCTGTATCCTTTATCATATCTTTTGATAAACTGGCAAATGTAAGTAACTGTTTTCATGAATTCTATGTGATGCTCTGGCAAATAAATCAAACCTGAAGAGGTGGTTGTTGGAACACCTGATTTATAGTACACTGGTCAGAAGCTCAGGTGACAGACAGCCTGGACTTGTGACTCGTGTCTGAAATGGGGCAACTGAATCTTTAATCAGTTGGAGCTGATGTTAACTCCAGTAGATCATATCAGAATTGTCCGAATTGAATTAAATTGTACAACACCCAGCTGGTGTTGCAAAGAATTGCTTGGTGGGGGAACCCCCTCACCCCAACATCTGGGGTCAGAAGTAGTGTGAATGTGGTAGTAGTGTGGGAGTAAAGGGGACTTTCAGGAGGAAGGACTGGGTTTTTCCTACTCGGCACCTAATTCCTGTGTTAAGCCCCTCCTGACAACAACATCTAGAGTGGTTTCTGGGTCTCTGGCTGGAATCACAACAGCAAACTTATATCTAAGTCTGTCCCTTAGATAAACTGAAACTTAATAATTTATTTCAGAACAATGCATTTGGGGACAAACATTCCCACTGATCATCTAAGGAGCAAACTGTCCTCTTAGCATCCTGATTTGTATCATTCAGTGGTCATGTTCTGAAAAGTATGTCTAATGACTGGTGTTTTTACATACACAGATAGAACTAACATTTATAGGTTGCTTATTAAGTTCCAGGCATGATGCTATGTATGGTAGAAAAATTATCTGGTTTGATCCTTACCACAACCTGGTGGGGAAGGCAATATTAGCTTTTACAAAATGAGTCTCAGGGAAGTTTAATCCCTTGATCAGGGTCATGAAAATAGTACATGATGGAAGAGTGATTCTATATAAATGTTCCTACAGTGGCCCTGCTGCTTCTTCAGATAGCTGAATCCTTCTGGATGATTCCATTCCCCGTCATTCCCTCCCACTCCTTCCATTTTCCATTTGTCTTTAAAATTTGGGGTGAGAAAATGGGATGAAGGCAGGTTTCGATTCTAAGAAAGAACAGTTTGTGCAGTTCACATTTTATCAGAGGCTAACAATTAATCACAGAGGACCTATTTTCTCAAACATCAATACGTTTGTGAGATCAATACATATCAGACACAACAACCCTGGCTTGTACATCCCACATCCCACCTAGATTAGTCAGAAAAAAACTTACCTCCATTCAAACCTGTAAAGTTCAGCAGAGTATGGAGAACATCTTTCCTGGATAAACCTTTATAAGGTGCACAATTCGAAACACCTCTCCGCTGACTTTCAAGTCTCTCTACGCTCTGAGGTCACATCATTCATTACAAAGCCCTTGGTTTATTCTCCACTTCATTTGAGCCTCAGTAGTCTGAGCAATGTTATGGGCTGAATGTCACACATTCACTTAATAAACATTTATGAGCACCTACTATGCGACACGCATAACTAGATGTGCTTCTGAAGTGAGGGAAAGACCTTTCTCATGCACAGGCATGAACACCTCATTTCTGCCACCTGACCTGCCCTTTTGGGGACTCTTAGAATCTCTTATGAGAAAGATGGTAAACAATGCTTTGAGCTTTGCTTTTCTCCGAATAAATGAGATAGTTACTGTTATGTTCTGAGTGTTTGCAGATCCTCCCAAATTCAGATGCTGACACCCTAACCCCCAGTGTCTCTGGAGATGGGGCTTCTAAGGAAGAAATTAAGGTTAAATGAGGTCATAAAGGTGGGCCTTGATTTCTGTCCTGCTTCCCAGCAGGGAGAGAGCATGGAGGACACTAGCTACTCTTCTCTCACCGGATAAGTCAACTCAGAATCTGTAGGGAATTCATACAGGATAAAGTAATAGGATGCCTGAGATGGGAAAGAGTCTAGACAACCTTTATGAATTTCCTTTATTTAATGGAAAAGATAGGGCTAACCTGGAAGGTGGGGAAATGATTGCAGCCACCTCCCCAGTACCCATTCCTGTACCTTGAACTCTGCTCAGACAACACCTGGACATTCTGCAGGGCATCCTGGCATGACTCATCTGAACAACGGCAACGAGACCTTTTCATTTGATTTCAAAATATATCTTCGAAATGCTCTCTGCCACATTCTACTGAATCTCTCTTTTCTTAGGCTCGGTTTGCTTTGTTGCTAATTGTAGCCAAATCATCATTAATTGAGCATTTACTGCTTTCTTATACTCTGACAAGGAGGAGTGTCATAACCCCAGGACCGATGACATTTTATTAAACCCCCAAAACTTTGCTTTCTCTCCATTCTTATTGTATTCCTAAAAGTCCAGTTATAATATCAGTATCAAATGTACTGGCTTTTCTATGGTGGGTGTAGGTGGGTGGGGCTCTGATTAACTTACTGAGTTGAATCCCAACCTGCCTAAAATATCAAGAGTCATTTCTGGTTCCCTAACCAAAATCTACAAATAGAAAACTGAAACTGACAGGTGTATTTTGAAATAGTAAGTTTGGGGTCAGAAGTTTCCTCTGACTTTTCCTTCCTTGGGACTTCTCCCTTTGTGAGTGAGTCAGGAGCCCGTAAGGGTCTTTGTTACCTTAGGGAAATTGGTCATTTTGTTTGGTCTCAGTTTCCCCAACTGTAATGTTTTAGAGCTGTGCTGTCCAATATAATAGCCATTCGCCTCACACAACTGTTTAAATTAATGAAAATTCAGTGAAATAAAAAATCTGGTTCTAAGTTGCGTCAGCCACATTTCAAGTGGCTGGTGTTTACTATATTGGACAGCATAAGTACGTAATGTTTCCCCTGTCACACAAAGGTCCGCTGGATGGTGCTGAAGCTCTGGTGAGGAGCACAGCAGATTTATATGGAGGCAGTTTGCCCTGGGCTCACGAACACAGGGTTGGCGAGCCCGGGTTCAAATCACAACCCTGTTGCGTTCATGTTAGCTGAGCCACTCTGGGTAAGTTGCTTTCCTTCTCTGTGCTTTAAGGTCCTTGTCCATTCTATGGAGATAATAACATTCACAGGGGAAACTGTGAAAATTAAACGAGATACAACCTGGAAATTGCTAACTTCAGACTTCAGTCCTTATAGCCCTTATTGTTATTAGTTTAAGTCCATTGGGAAGTAGGCAGAGGGGTCATTTTGCTCAGGAGAGAAATCTGGAGTCTGAGTAAGGGACATGCCTGAGAGCCTTGCACAGTGGAAGGTGGATCTGATGCATTTAGATGTTTAGGAATAAGATTCCTGTCTGGCTGACTTTCTTGGGCAAGTTAAATTTGAGACCTTCCATTTCTGAAGGTCATGAACTTGCCAATATCTTCATCTGGGTAGAAATGCCCATTGACAGGGGAGCCAGCAACTTGGGATTTCAGTGGGGCATCACATGACTAGGAAAGGAAAACTATTAAAACTACCTTTTAGATGTATAGTTTGTGTTCCTTTTACAAACATCTGAGTTTTAGGATTAATGAATCAGTCATTTATCCAGTGTTTGCTTTAACATTTGTCCCATGCCTACTGTCTTCACATCAGTGTTATTTTGGGAATACATGTGCAGGTGAGGAGTGGGAAGGGGGGTGGGTGGGTGAGTGAAATGGTGGGTGGGTCATAAGTAGGTAGACAGGTAAGGCTTTGGCAGCTGGCTGAGGCCATGACAGAGCCACACAGCCACTTGCTGATTTACAGTCTAAGGAGGGAAAACGGGAGCCTCACATGTCAAACTCTAGATGCTTAGAAAAGGGTAAGAACAGTGAAGAAGAGTCAGCAGACCTAGATTTTGTTGGCTGGATTTCTGAATATCACCTGTGTGGCCCCCAGAATACCATCAGTTAGCGTCCCCTGCCTCAGTGTTACAGCTGAGGACATTTATAAAGTGGAACTAATGATATCTGTTTCACCTCTCTCACAGGTTTATATGGAGAATCACCTGGACTCCTGTACATGAGGTGCTTGGAAACTGGTCTTTCCTTCCACCAGTCGCGTGGCCTGCCATCCCCTTCCCTCTGCCTCTGCCACTAGATGGTGAGTTCTCTGAAGGCAAGGACACTGAATCTTTCATTCAGTACTTTTGCAAATACTGTTTGTGTATCCAGTAGCATCCTCCCTTCTTCCTTACTAACAGAAGACCATGAAGAAGTGTGACAGATCACAGCCAGTCATGACCCTTGTCCAGGTTCCCTTGCACATAGGAATTGACCAGTCCAAAACCGGACAAAGACCCCACAAAAAAAGAAAACTACAGATTAATATTCCTAATGAACACAGATGCAAAAATACTCAACAAAATATTACCAAACTGAATTCAAAAATACATCAAAAGGATCATCCATCATGATCAAGTAGTGTCTATTCCAGGGATGCAAGGATGGTTCAACATTCAAAAATCCATCAACATCATCCACTACATCAACAAAAAGAAGGACAAAAACCACATGATCATCTCCATAGATGCTGAAAAAGCATTTGACAAAATTCAACATCCATTCATGATAAAAACTCTCAACAAAATGGATATAGAGGCCAAGTACTTCAACATATTAAAGGCCATACATGACAAACCCACAGCCGACATCATACTAAACAGTGAGAAGCTAAAAGCTTTTCCTTTAAGATTGGGAACAAGACAGGGATGCCCACTCTCTCCACTGTTATTCAACATAGTACTGGAGGTCCTAGCCACGGCAATCAGACAACACAAAGAAATAAAAGGCATCCAGATTGGCAGGGAAGAACTTAAACTGTCCCTGTTTGCAGATGACATGATATTGTACATAAAAAACCCTAAAGAATCTACTCCAAAACTACCAGATCTAATATCTGAATTCAGCAAAGTTGCAGGATACAAAATTAATGCACAGAAATCTGTGGCATTCCTACACACTAACAGTGACCTAGCAGAGAGAGAAATCAGGAAAACAATTCCATTCAAAGTTGCATCAAAAAGAATAAAACACCTAGGAATAAACCAAACCAAGGAAGTGAAAGACCTAAACTCTGAAAACTACAAGACACTCGTGAGAAAAAATAAAGAAGATAACAATAAATGGAAACACATCCTATGCTCATGGATAGGAAGAATTAATATTGTCAAAATGGCCATCCTGCCTAAAGCAATCTACAGATTCAATGCAATTCCTATCAAAATACCAACAGCATTTTTCAACGAACTAGAGAAAATCATTCTAAAATTCATATGGAACCACAAAAGACCCCGAATAGCCAAAGAAATCCTGAGAAGGAAGAATAAAGCTGGGGGAATTATGCTCCCCAACTTCAAGCTTTACTACAAAGCCACAGCACTCAAGACAATTTGGTACTGGCACAAGAACAGACCCATAGACCAATGGAACAGACTAGAGAGCCCTAATATAAACACAACCATATATGGTCAATTAATATATGATAAAGGAACCATGGACATACAATGGTCAAATGACAGCCTCTTCAACAGCTGGTGTTGGCAAAACTGGACAGTTACATTCAAGAGAATGAAACTAGATTATTGTTTAACCCCATACACAAAAGTAAACTCAAAATGGATCAAGGACCTGAATCTAAGTCATGAAACCATAAAACTCTTAGAAGACAACATAGGCAAAAATCTCCTGAATATAAGCATGAGTGACTTCTTCCTGAACACATCTTCTCGAGCAAGGGAAACAAAAGCAAAAGTGAACTCATGGGACTACATCAAACTAAGAAGTTTCTGTACAGCAAAGGACACCATCAACAGAACAAAAAGGCATCCTACCGTATGGGAGAATATATTTGTAAACGACGTATCAGACATGGGGTTAACATCCAAAATATATAAAGAACTTACATGCCTCGACACCCAAAAAGCAAATAACCAGATTAAAAAATGGGCAGATGATATGAAGAGACAGTTCTCCAAAGAAAAAATTCAGATAGCAAACAGACACATGAAAAGATGCTCCACATCACTAATCATCAGGAAAATGCAAATTAAAACCACAATGAGATATCACCTCACACCAGTAAGGATGGCCACCATCCAAAAGACTAAGAACAACAAATGCTGGCAAGGATGCAGAGAAAGGGGAACCCTCCTACACTGCTGGTGGGAATGTAAGCTAGTTCAACCATTGTGGAAAGCAATATGAAGGTTCCTCAAAAAACTAAAAATACAAATACCATTTGACCTGGGAATCCCACTCCTTGGAATTTACCCAAAGAATACAACTTCTCAGATTCAAAAACACATATTCACCCCTATGTTTATTGCAGCACTTTTTACAATAGCCAAGATATGGAAGCAATCTAAGTGTCCATCAGTAGATGAATGGATAAAGAAGAGGTGGTACATATACACAATGGAATACTATTCAGCCATAAGAAGGAAACAAATCCTGCCATTTGCAACTACATGGATGGAGCTGGAGGATATTATGCTCAGTGAAATTAGCCAGGTGGAGGAAGACAAGTGCCAAATGATTTTACTCATTTGTGGAGTATAACAACGCAGCTAAACTGAAGGAACAAAAAAGCAGCAGACTCAGAGACTCCAAGAAGGAACTAGTGGTTACCAAAGAGGAGGGGTGTGGGAGGGCAGGTGGGGAGGGTGGGAGAAGGGGTTGAGGGGTATTATGTTTAGTACACATGGTGTGGAGGGTCATGGGGAAAACAGTGTAGTACAGAGAAGGCAAGCAGTGAATCTGTGGCATCTTACTGCACTGATGGACAGTGACTGCATTGGGGTATGAGTGGGGACTTGATAATATGGGTTAATGTAGTAACCACATTGTTTTTTCATGTGAAACCTTCATAAGAGTCTGTATCAATGATACCTTAATAAAAATAAAAATAAAAATAGAAATAAAATAACACACACAAAAAAATTAGGGAAGTGACCAGTGAGTTTGTCTTGACCAATGATATATAAGAGGAAAATGGCTGAGAGTGAGTGATGAGGGGAAAGTTTGTTTATCTTCATAAAATTATCCTAACTCAGCTGACTCAGTCTTTCCTTGAAATGGAAGTTATAGCTGGAGCTGCAGCAGCCATATTGAGATCATGAGGAAGAGGCTCAGTGATAGCAGAAATATCATCCTGAACATCACAGGGCCTATTAATGAATACCAGTGATTGCCTGACTCCAGGCTTCTTGATATATAAGAAAAAGAAAACCCTTATTTATTAAGGCACTTTAATTAGGTTTTTCGTTAACAAAGCAGAACACAATCCCAACTGACATACAGCTCCAGCCTAGCACCTGCCAGTGACTGATCAGTAGCAGGTGCTCCAAAATGTTGAATGAATAGCTAGATGAATGCATGAATGAATAAGTGACTCATCAGTCTTTATGCTCTCTGCGGCATTTAGCTCTGAGCCTGACATCTCATAAGCACATGATAAATATTTGTTGAACTAAATTGCAGAAACAAAAGTTATCATTTAGCACGTCAAGGAGAGAGGCCAGAAATACTTCTCTGAAAAACCCAACTGCCCTTTTAAGGACAACAAAAGCCGCCAGATCTTTGAGTTGAAGGAAATTAGAAATTGAGAACATCTAGTACCCAAAAGCAGTGCTCCAGTTTAGAAAGCCTAAAATAATACCACTCATCACTCTTGTCTCCTGGCAAAGTACAAATTAGTGGCTTGGAAACTTGCTTCAAGCTCGAGGGTGATACAGACATTAGCCTAAATAGGAAAAGCCCTTGTGGCCTTCTGAGGCTGCACCCCAGGGAGGGTTTACTCAGGTTCCACAAAGTCCAGAAAATCATGGGGTGTCTAATTTAAAATCATCATTGTGAAAAGTCCACTCAGATAAAAATGTTCAGCAGCAGAGCGCATTCCCAGTGCAGAGAGAGGCGACTCCCTGCGGTCCCCAGCTGCCAGCACAGAGCATGGAGGGCCCCCTAAAGGAGAGCCTGGCATTGACTTGTAACCCCCACCTCAGTCATTCACCCCACCTTCAGTAGGAAAGACTCAGGCCCACCAAGCCCCGGGTGGAGATTTCTATGCAGATGGCTGGGCCTTCCCTCTGGGAAGCATCATCTCTGCTCTACTTTGTCTCTCAGAGAGAAAAGGGGGTGGGAAAGGCACTAGGCAGATTACTGAACATGAATTATTAATTCTTATTAGCATATGGAAATGCTCTTGGTGACAAGCTCTACTGAAATATTGCTCATGGCAGCTCACCCACGTGCGTGGAGTCAGCTAGACTCATGAGTGGCAGCTAAGCCTTTGTTCAAATAGAGGAGCCGATGATGGTGGAGTGTTGCTCTGTCCCAGTCACGGTACTCGCACTGCAGGTGGCCGGGCTGCAGAGTAGGACTGTGCAAACACACACATCCGGGTCAGACAGACAGGACTCTGGTGCCAGCTAAACCGTCTGTTCACAGTCTGGTCACGGCCCTTTCTACGAGCTTCAGTTTTCTCAGCCATCAAGTAAGTTTAATGATATTTAAGCCCCAAAGCTAGATGGGGCTATTAAATAAAATAATGTAGATGAAATGCATTACAGAGTGTATGACTACGTGTGTGAATCATAAATATGCAGGCATGTGCACAACCACACTTATCCAAACACTGTTCTTTACAGTACTCCACAGAGGAGGAAACCAAGGCTCGGAGGGGAAATACACAAGTGGCAGAGTTAGCAAAGTGCCAGCTGAGGCTGGAGCCAAGTTTCCCCGACATCACAGCCTGCAGGCCTTCTCCAGGCCCCTTCTCAAGAACACTTGGAGTACATCAGGGAACCACGCACAGCAGACATCTTAGAGATGCAGTGTCACTGCTCTTGGGAGCAATACAAAGCCTCTTTCCAGTTTCTTCTGCTCTCCTTCCTCTTCCCCAAGCCCCCGCCTTAGTTCTGGATCTGACACCGGGGCCCAGGAATCTCTCAGACCTGCTGCAAACCTGCCAGGAGGCTGAACACCCCTCTTCCCTTTATGGAAGACTTTAATATATTCTATGTCTGCGAAGCCCAGATGGCAGCAGCCTGGGGCCACCCAGCCATACCTTCCAAACCAAAAGTGGGCTGTGTGGTCTGGTGTGCATGCTTGAGGCCAGTGGGGTGAAAAGTGAGATGAATGTGAGTGGTTATCACATACCAGACAGTAGGGTCAGCAGCTTGGACATGGACAGGGAGATGAAAGGGGGAAAAGAGAGAGGTGGGTGGTGGGAAGGAGGAAGCATTTATTACGTACCAATGTTCTAAGTAAGCAATGGTCAATCCACCCCCACCCGACCAGCACATCCAAGCCCCCAAACCATCCCCACCAAAAGACCTCTGAACCCCTTGAAATCTTTAGACCAAGGAGTCCAGTGTAGCAGACATTTGTAGAGTTTATGGCTGTGCAGTGTCCATTTCACTTTTCATACTGGCAACCTGATTCCCCTTTGAGAAAGTGTTCCTCTCCCATGAGATACTGTCTGCAACAGCCAAGAAGCGCAGGCAAGGTGTCTAAGCCACCAGGCACTGCCGCGGAATGTGAGTCTTGAGCAGAGGCAGCAAGCACGGAGATGGTGCCTGTCATTCATCCAGCAGCTGTGCTCTGGTGGGACTCTCAGCATCCATGCCACCCGGACCCTTGAGTTTCCTTGGTCCTTGTTCTTCAGCATTCCCGACATGTCTTGGACCTCCAAATCGTCATCAACCATGACAAAAACAGCTAATTACGTCATTGCCCATAATCACCTAGAATCATGCCATCACTGTGGATCAGTCAGGCTGCCGCTAACATAGACAATACAGAGCAAAGGAAGCAGGCTAGGGTAGCTGCACAGACACGGAGCTGGAAGGAGCGACACCAGGATATTGATGACAAGGCAGCTGCAGAAGAAATAGGTGGGTTAGAGCTTTTACACGGAGAATACTTGTATCCAAGTGTAAATGCTCACCAAAATGCCGCCTCTGTTGAGTACGCTTTTAAAAGTCAGACAGATAGATTGACTCATATCTTTAATACCATCACTCTTCTCTGAAAATACCCAAGTTAACGAGCAAAGGACCCAGTGACCAGAATGGCAACATTGGCACTCAGGAAGGAGGCTACGAATAGGCTCAGCAAGATGGACTTCCTCTCACCAAGGCCCTCCTGTGAACGGCTGTCGCTCTAGACTGACCAGTACGCTGACATTGGCAGCCAGCCTTGGACGTGAGGGGCCGCTGATATAACATACTTCTAGGAGGTCATGCAGCCACCGGGTGGCAGGTTAATCACACTGGGCCCCTCCTGTAATACAGGGCTCTGCAATTTGTCCTGTTGGAACAGACCTTTGTTCTGGATTAGATTTGCTTCTGCTTGCTGGCCTGTCAGGCCTCTGCCAACATTGTCATCTGTCAAGTTACTGAATATGTTATTCACTGTGTCACACAACATTGCTTCTGACCAAAGAATGTACTCCCCGGGCAGAGAAGAAAGGCAATGAGCTGATGCCCATGCGATCCACTCTTACCCTGAATTCCATTGCCCAGAAGCATCTGACTTGGCAGCTTGGTGCAATGGCTTGCTGATGGCTCATTACAATGCCAGCTGGAAGACAGTACCTTTAAGGTTGGGTGCTGTCTTTCTGAAGGTGGTGTCCTGGCTCCAGAATATGCTGCTATTTCCCCCATAGCTGGAGTACACGGTCCAGTCCCAAGAAGGGGGAAGGGAGAAGGGCATCTCTCATGAACGTATCTAATGACCCATTTATAAAGGTTTTGTTTCTTGCACCCATGATCCTGACTCTCTTAGGAGAGTGGAATTGAGAGCTGAGATGGCCACCCAAATATTTCCTGCTATTCATCGCACTGGGACAAAAGTGGTTATCCCGTTGGCTGGGATGATTAACGTATGAAGGGAAACTGGGCTGCTGTTAAACACTGAGGAACAGGACGTGTGTGGGCAGAACGCTGGGGGTCTCTGGGATAGTCAAGCCACTCTGACCTGTGATAAAGGTCATGGGGAATGACAGTGACTGCACACGCAAGTACACGAAGGATGCACAGCCCCTCGGCTGCGGATTTGGATGGTTCTGCTCACCCAAGAGCCTCCCCTGGCTCAAGTGCTGGGGAAAGGAAGGGAAGGCAATCATGCACGTTTTGGGAGAAGATCAAGAGAGCTCACTTTGGACATGTAAAGGTAATCATACAGGAGACAAAGAGGGGCAGGTGGATGCAAATAAGGCACGTGCCCAATGTCAAATGCACATTTTTGTTTTTTCATTAATTTCCCTCCTCTTTCCTCTTCATTTTGCCCCACTCAGTGTGTAGGCTGGGTGGGTGGTAGTTAACCATCTACTTCACAGAATGCAAGATATCCATAGACTGCTCAGACAGAAGTGGCGACGAAGTAAATGTCATGCAGAGATTCTAGATGTAGAGCTGGAGGCATGACTGATAGACTGATAGTTTCATTCGCTCCTTGTTGGTAAAGAGGTGGGGTATTTTCAGGTGCAATACTGAATTATCTTAAGTGAAGGTATTTTGAGAAATATATGTAAGGGAGGTGGGATGGCTGTAAATACTGCAGTGCAGTGGACAGCTGTGTTTCTAGTTTTTGCACACATTTCACCTCCTTTGTGTTTATCTTTGGGGAACAACCTTTCCCAGATATGGACCTCAGATCTCTCTTCTGTGTAATGAGGTTAATGAGCATGCCTGAGGTCACATCCCAAGTCTGCAACTTCCAGCTTTGGGGACCTTGGACCAGCCTCTCAGCCTGCATCCATTGAGGATTGTGACCACTGAATGAACCTCACTCTGTAGCTCACCAACCACAGTCTATGCCTGGAGCATTTGTCTGGCTTGACTTTTGCTCTGGGTCTGATGTGCTCTCTATTTCCCCAGTGGACAGAGCTCTCAGCCCTGAATCTGGTCTAGCTGATGGTGTTCTTGTCCTGTTGTTCTAGTTCCAATAAAGCTTTTCTATCCAAGCAACACAGGATTAAACCCTGACTGCTGTTCTTTATTGGAATTCACTTTCCTGGAAGGGTCCCAGAAGATCAGGGTGCATGCAGATGCAGCCAGAAGCATATGCTAGGAAAGAGTCCAGCTGGGAAGACATATATCCTGACACCTGTGAAATCCAGACTGTCATAAAAGCAAAGTAAGCCTGAGGTGGGAAGAGGAGACAAAGAATGACTGAAGGGTTCAGAGACCTGGGAGAGCGAATTAGGGGATGTCCACGCAGTGGGCTCAGGGCAGGGCAATGGGCCTGAGGCAGAAGCCAAGGGTTGTTGCTCCTGGCTGGCCCTGTTGCTCTTCTCCACCCAGAGCACATGGATAATCTAGATCTATCAAGAGACACAATAAATACCCACTGTTTCCATTTGAGGAAGATTCCTGGGTCTGTGATTTTGACAGTCCTTGGGTGATAATTATCATGTTGCCAGAAGCTTCCAAAGGTACACACCATTGCTCAGATCTTTCAAAACTGTCCTTAGACCATAATTGGCCATAATCTTTGCACTTGGAGCCTTGAAATCTTGGCACCCACTGCTGGTGAGATCAATTTCTCCCTGTCCCTGTACTATACTGGCCTTGGTTTCTGTGACACCCTCACTGTCCCCTCACTCATCACCTTGGAAATGAACCATTGCTGTCAATTTCCTGCCCAGAGTGACTTTCAGAGACATGCTGGGGAGCATTTTATTGAAGTTGGGAAATTGGAAAGCATCTCAATTTCTCCTGCACCAAGATTTTATTATTTCCTTTGAAGTGAATTTTCAAATACACCAGACAAGTCTCTGCTCAAATGGAAGTATGAAAATTCATGTAAAAATCAAAAAGAAGAGGCTTTTCTGGCTGTCTCCCAATTGTATCCTCCATGCCCTCACTTGCCTGTCTTGCATTTGTTGAAGGAAAGAGCAACTTTTGCACATCCACAAGTGGGTGGCCACACAGAGCACCAAAGTCCCAGGGAAAAATTACATTGAGATTTTTAAGGTCTTATATCACTCACGATTTTAGCTACTTATCCTTCAGAGATAGTAGCCATCCTAGTAAAATATTGCCTATTTTCATCGAAAATTTTCTATATGTTCCATAAGGAGCATGTATTACATTTATAATCAAATAAAACAATGAGCTATGCTAATTACAACCCAGAGGCCTCAGCTATGTGGAATTGAATTTAAAAAATTATGGTGGACTTGGAAGTGAAACTGTAGTTCATCAAAAAGCCTTCCAGAGCACCTCTGACAGAGGAGGATATTTTTGAGGGAAACTCTAGCAGTCAGAGTCAGGAGAATTTAAATTTGCTGGTACAGCCTTGTAGATCTCATTGGAAAATGTCTCTGATGGGTCAGGCCCAGGGTGTTTCGCTATATTATTCTTCCTTAGCTCCCACTGCCTGGTATTCCAAGGGACCCACCAGGAGAGTCCGAGTCTGTTCGAGCTGGAATGCCATTCACCAGCCTCAGCCTCAGTGTCCAGTGGCACCTGGGACAAAGCCACCTGGACCTAGAGGTAGGATGGCTTGAATCTACTCTTTTCTCCCCAGTTACCGTGCCTCATGCCCAGTCTTTCTGTGGGTTCCAAGCCCTTCCTGGGATGCCAGCCCACTGAAATGAGATCTCCATACTTACTTTGCTCTCAGAGTCTTGCAGTGCTCAATCCTGGTCCTTTCCTGGAAGCTGGACCTTGCTGTGAAAGGAGAAAACTCACCAAATTTGGACCAGCCCCACCTGATGTCATGCACATCACTGGCTATACCTCCCTCATTGAATGCCGCTGATACAGGGCTGCTCAACCATACGCAAGACTATGATCACCTTTATACACTGTGTCTTAATTCCTGTGGCAAACTTCTGACACTGGCTGACTCTCTGTGACATCTGCCTGCAGCCTCGTGATCAATCCTGTCTGCCGTCCTCCTGTCTGACACAGATCGGCCACCTATTCCCGGTGGGCCTCACATATACATGGAGCGTTTTAGATATGTGCAGACAGAATCCGATCTCACTTGGTCAGTGACTTTTCAGTACTGACCCCAGGCATTGACATTCGTTGTATCTCACGTCCCGTGGATGTACCCATAGGCAGCAAGCATGCGAAGACCTTGTATAGGGCTCATTTCTCAGCAATTCCAGACCCATCGCTGCCCAAGAGTGAGACAGCCTTCACTGTGGCTGGAATGGGAACTACTCATTCTCCAGCCAGGACATCAGAAGCTGGCAGTTAGTTGTTTGTGGCCTTTGGGAAGGATAACTGACCTCTTCTGACTCATTTGTCACTGTCAAACTCCTGACTCAGCCCACCTGTCATCACTTCCTGACAAGTCAGCATTTAAGTGCTGGGCTTGTTACCATTCCCTGTATGAGGGAAACTCCATTCCATGAAAAAAATGAAACTTCTCCTCAACTGAAGATCCAGAGTCCTTTGGTCCCCGAGTAAAGACATCCAGCTCAAAGCAAATTCATGGAAGGAGGGCAGAGCAAAGCTTGGGAACCCTCCATCACTGGGGGATAATCTAAATAATATTTTCTCCTAGGCTAAGGCAGTTTAGAAGGAAACATCAGGAAAATCCATGAACCCTTCTCTAACTCGAATGCTAGAGGAAGTACAATGTCCTTGGGAAGGAGACAAGCTTGCATTCATTTTCCAAAGGAAAACTACAGCGGAAGCCCTTGTGGAGTGAACATTGTTCACACTCTCCACAGCAGATATATTTTATTAAAAGAGAACTAGAACTTGGCTGTCAGCTGAGTTAATATACAGATTTGGAAGCTGATCTTCACCAAGATGGGTCTGATGTGCCAGCCCTGTGGGGTCAGGAGACCAGCCAGGTATATTTCAGCGAAGCAGAAGCCATTAAACACTACCGTCCCAGCTTCCTCTCTGCCGGACCCACATGTACACCCACAATTAAAACCGGCCATTATCTTGTAAGTAAAATGCTTTCAAACTGAATGCATTTTATTATTATCTCTATCCTACCCAGTTTATCTGCCTGGTCTTTGCGATAAAATCTCAACCTTTGTTTCTGTGTAATAGGTCTCCCTTAATCTAATCTATAGTGGCTGATTTAATAGAGAGCTAGTGAAATCCAGGTAAAATGATATGATAAACAGCATCTACTCAAAGCTCCCCGGTGCTAAATATCGTCTCGAGTGCAAAGAATGTGCTTCATAAGCCAGCATTCAACTCGCTCCATGATCTGGTTCCGATCAGCATTTCCAACCAAGTCTCCCAATGACTACATCGTGCATTTTGAGATAGGCCCACATTCTTCTTATTTTCTTCTGGGAAATATGTTTCATGATTCATGCACCTGCACCCTTTCCTCTCATGAATGCTCCCTCCCAAGTCCAAAATGTGGTTTTGGAAGTGACATACATATTCTTATAAATTCTAGGTTTTTATAAGACCCATGGTAGTTGGCACAGAGGAGGTCATTCCACCTGAGCTGGCAATTTGCACAGGATTTTAGAACTCGGACTGGAATCTGAGAGGTATGCCAACAGGAGAGCTGGCACCATGTTTCCCACCAGGAAGACAAAGATGATCTAGGAGAATGTGAGAGGTGAGGGTTGAAACAGTTAAGTTCTGGTGACTTTCAAGCCACTTGTCATTATGACTTGCTATACCTCTGCCTGACCCCGTTTTGTGAGCCTTCTTAATTTCCATTTTTACCTAAGTTTTGGCGAATTAGCTTTTCAGTTACTTGACCAGGATAATTCCCATTAACACATAAGTGCTTTTCTGCCCTTTTGCCTGCCTCTTTACTGCTGTTTCCTGGCTGAGAACTGATTCCCTCATCTCTCATTCACAGACCCCTACCTTTCCTTCATGACTGAGTTTAAACACCGAAGCCTTAATCAAAAATGGTGGCCAATATTCTCAGCCAAGGTGATCATGCTCTCGTCTGCTCTATTGCACTCACTACTTCTTTACTCTAGTTATGTTCTGTTTTAGTCAGCTATTTGTGTATTTGTCTGATCTTCCCTCCTATTCTACATTAATCGTAAAGTTTCCTAAGGGTAGAGATGGTGTGATCATTGGTATTCTAGGCTCCATAATATTCAGCACTGAACTGTCATGCGCGATGAAACACTCATTTAGCTTTTTCATGAGTTGTATCTACATCTGATTCCTCTAAGCCATGGGAGCCAGAGTTCTGGAAATAGTTAAGTTTTCCTAATCAAACAAATTTCACCTAACAACACTATATTCTACGCATGAGTTACAGGCTCTTGGAAGAGGTGCCACAGCCAGGCCGCTTGACAGCTTCTTTTCAGGTCCTGCTCAAAGCAGGTATGCAATCATTTACTCAGAGCAGCATTACCCATGCAGACTCCCCTCCACTCTGAGCCACCGTGAAGTCCTGGCAGGATGTTGCTGGTGGGCCATCTGCATTGTGAGCCAGGAATAGAACATAGGGTCTAACTGGGATCTGGAGACTAACAAAAACCAGCAATCTACAGAAGTCGCTACCCTAAGAGATCACGGAGCCTCCACACAGGCTGAAAGATCAGTCGTGCAAATTAAACGCATCCTGTTTTCATTCGCACTGGTACTCTTGGAATTGCACATTCCACGCCTTCTTCCCTGACTATTGAAATCTTTTCTTATTTTTCAGGGTATCTCTCAAAACCCAAGTCTCATTTAAGGGTTTCCTCTGTCCCCCTTCACTGGGGGCATATTCACCTTCTCTGCCCTTCCAGAATGCCCTCTTTCTTATGGATTAAAAGTACACATCCTGTTCTGTTTTACATTTGCACTGTCAGAGTCTATCTTCCTGACAGATGCACAGGCTGGCTTTTGTTCTTTTTGGTGTCTTATTTCCAGCATGGAGCCTGGCACAGATTAGGCGCTCCGTCAATATTTACTGTTGGCATCATCCCATAATTAGATAATGACAACAGGAAATATTTATCTTCCTGCATCTAGGTAAAAATGAACCTGATTAAGCAAGGCAGATAGGTGTCTGGGCAACTCCTGGGCATTCCAGCAGAGGTAAAACTCGTAACTTACCTCGGCAAACACTTCTAACACCGATGTAGGTTGTTCCGGGATGATAAGCACGTTGGCATTGACATTTTGTCTCTCATCTGCTATCTGTTTCTCTTTGCTGGATTGCAGTATCTTGAGCAGATAGAAACTATTACATTTCTTTACAAGCTTCACTGCATCTAACATGAGATAATAAGCAGAGCGGACGACTCATACATGATTGATTAATTGATTGACTCATGTAACAAACATTTCCTCAGTTCCCACCAGACTGCTACCCATACATGAACCAGGATGTTTTTCTATAAGGATTCTCAGTACAGCTGGGGAGACAGCATTTTCTTAGCATTTATTGGTGATTAATTTGAATCACAATGGAGACAATTGCCAGGCCAGTATGGGAACAAAGCAGGTGGTGAGGAATTCTGACCCAGGAAGCGCTTCCCCCAGGAGGGGGTATTCGAGCTTCATTTTGCAAGCATGGAAAGGAGAAAAGACTTAAGGCTGAGGGGCCGCGGTGAAAATGTCATAATTTCATGCCTAAACATAGTGTGGCTGTGTTTGCTGGCAAAACTAGCCCCTACAATGCTTTCCCTGCTACCGAATGGGTTTTGCTTGACTGAAAACAGCATGACCAGGTGGGGAAAGCCAAGTGTAAAGCACCAGGATGCGGGGTAGCTGCCCCAGCTGTACAACCGTGAGCTAGTCTCAGCCCCTCTCTGAATTTTAGTTTCCTCATCCATAAAATAGGTATGATAATCTCATTACAATGAAAATTCCAGTATGAGAGTATTTTTGAGAGTCTGTTAAGAGTCCCTATATAGGTTTTTTCTTTCCTTTGCTCTGGGTCAAATACTCTACTGTTATTTAAAGTTTATCATGAGTAGCCTCACTTCATTCATCTCCCTCAAAGAGCAATTGTTTTCACTTTGAAAGGAAACCTCTACCGCCACTGCTAACCCAGGGAGGAGTGGACAAAGGAATGGTATGGAAGAAGCAGTTAAAATAAAAAATAATAACAAGGGGCTGAAATTGCCCCTGACTGCCCATTGCTGCTTTAGTTTTTATAGTCCATTAAAACCCACAATCA
The DNA here is from genome assembly GCA_032199065.1 of Smutsia gigantea. Classification (NCBI taxonomy): domain Eukaryota; kingdom Metazoa; phylum Chordata; class Mammalia; order Pholidota; family Manidae; genus Smutsia; species Smutsia gigantea. Next base: position 9,994 of record JAVSCE010013750.1, on the reverse strand, counting down.
CTGTAATGTTTATGCATTATTGGGGAGATAAATTGCATAATTTTCATTTTGCAATTTAAATGTAATTATGATCTTACTAATGACTAAACCTTGAATTTGCTAGACTATCAGTTTTTCTAACCCTTGCCAAAATTATAGGTAATTACTTAAGGCTTACAATAATTATAAGTCCATCTCTTAAATAATTAATGTGCACTTTCATAGTACAAAACAGCTAGTAATCAAACGACCTCTGCTTACACTGCAAACCCATGCAATTAGGCCTATTGTGTAGGTCTATGGAAATATACCCATTTGCAGAAGTCCCTTCAGCTGGCAAGCTGAAACACAGGGTTGCTGTGTTTTATGATATCAAATAAGGGCGAATTCCCCTGCTGCCACAAGGCTAGAAAAAGAAAGTGATCCACAAACGGGTGGGAAATTCAATATTAATTTACACAATACTATTGTAGCTGGAGAGAGCTGGGCTGAAAAGGGGTGGGAATGAGCAATGCCTTCAGGCTGGACTTCAAGGAATGGGAATGATCTAGTTTTCACAAAGGAATTGAGTGTGGGAGGTGGGGGGCTCTATCACCTGCCTTCTGGTCTCTTTTTTCATCTTTAGGGGGCATGCCGGTTCCATCACATAACCAACAGAAAACACTGTTCTGGGCTTCAGAGACACAGGGATAAATAAGGTATTTGCCTGAGAGAAATTAACCCACTTATGTGCGTTATGAGATAGGCAAACAGAACACTACAATATATTACGGTAAGTGCTACGGTTTTCCATAAACTACTGGCAGATATGGGAGAGCTGAGTCATGATTCATGCTCTTCACTATTTGTTATATTACCCACAAAAAGCTTTTTAAGGTTCCTGAGACTGCAGTGGGCCCTTAAGGAACATTCCTCCCGTACCCACTGCTGCCCTGGGGTGGTGGCTCAAGGTGAGTCAGAGCAGTGACGCTCGGCTCTTAGTCACACTGCCAGCGTCCTTGAACTATCGCAAACTGAGCTCTTGGAGATTGTCTCCTTCTCAATACTCTGTACTCAGTTTGCTTCCTCACATCTTTCTAGCCTCATCACACTCATTTTCACCTCTGTCTCCTCCAAGATGTCTTTTCCAAATATTACAGATCCCTTGACTTTTCCCTTTTCACACAAAATTTAATTTGAAGGGTGTTGGAATTGTTAATTTTATGCGTCACCATGGCTGGGCAAATTGTGGGTGGACCTCATTTGATCAGCTGAAGGCCTTAGTAGAACAAAGGCTGACCTCCCCTGAGCAAGAAGGAATTCTGGAGCAGAGAGCCTTTGGACTTGAGCTATAAGATCAGCTCTTCCCTGGGACTCCAACTGCCAGCCCACCCTAGAGATTTTGGACTTTTAGCCTCCATAATAGCAGGAGTCAATTCCTTAAAATCTCTCTCTCTCTCTCTCTCTCTATATATATATATATATATGTGTGTGTGTGTGTGTATAAAATTCTATATTATTAATATATATTATACTAATATTTGTTAAACCATATAGTATTTTTATTAAATACAATTATATTAATATATTATTAATTTTATAGTATGTGCAGAATTAGATATCACACATATCCTATTGATTCTGTTTTCCTGAAAAACCCTTATTAATGCAGGTGTCTTCATGAAGCCCGTCCATTCTGCTTTATCTCCTGCTCACCCAGACTCTCGTTTCTTACCAGTGGTTTGGGTTGCGTGCAGTCCATGGAGGACACACTCTTTGGAGATGGAAGTTACCCAGGTCGTGGGTGGCCCCCAGCCCTGTATGGGATGGATACTTCTCCTGAGCCCTTGTTAATCAGATCTTCCCTGTGGAATAACCTTAAAAAGCAACAGTGGGGTTACCTGGCTGGTGAGAGGACATCCGGGGATCCTGGCTGCAGTCATCTCTTCTGCCTCTGTGAAAAAAGAGTCCTCAGGTTAGCTATGAAGGCGTAGCTCTCCTACATGCCAGGGGGTGGGTAAGGGAGAGGAGGTCTGTGAGGTATCTTGTGCCAGGGTGGGTTGTGGGATGTTATTAGTTTCCCTTTTGGGATTTGCTGGAATTTGTTCTTTTACATCCTTGTACTTACCAGATGCAAGAGCAGACTATGACAACAGAGGGCCACTGGGGAAGGAGCGATCGTCCTCTGTATCTGGTCACCCTGGCAGTGTGGCCTGTGTGAAAGCTGGTCAAGAGAAGGTGGTGGAACCTCGATTCCAGCCTGGCATTTAAAGAGGACCTTGTGCTTAGCTTGCATTGAAACAGTAAGACCACAGACCCTCTTCCTTGGAATGTCTAAGCTGAGAGATAATTGCTCCATCTTGAAACAAAGAAAGTAAAACCTGGGATTGTAGATAGAAGTGACCAGTTGTTGGGACCCAAACATGGGGACACCATCCCCTTGCTTCACCTTCCTCATTTGGCAAATTTATACAGTTCCAGTTCCTGGTGGCATGTGGTGTGGTATGACAGATCTTGTCTCTTCTGTGGAAATCAGGGAGTTAGGAGACTGAATCCCAACCCAAGTTCTCCACATATTGTTGGGTCCTACTAAGAAAGTCATTTTCTTTTTCTGGCCTCACTTTTGCAGAAGGAGGGGTTAAAAGGCTCTAGTCTTGGCAGACTTTGATTCTAAGATCTGACTCTTCACACCAGGACCTCCAGTAAATGGTGAGAGATTTACATTTCTTAACTATGATCAGCAGCTTAGTGGAAACACCTCAGCTTTTGCAACAGGGAGATGTCACATGTTCCTACCTTGCCATGTTAGGGATTTGTGGGGTGTGAGTGCATAGGATTGCCTGAAATCTTCAGTCTCTGGAGAAGCCATCCAATACTGTCTCAAAATCCCCCAAAGCACCTTTGGTTGTATCCCTGGCCTCTTCCACACAAATAGGAACCACACACCAGTTGTTCTCATAGAGAGATGCATGGCAGAGTCCATCTCTGCTGAATAAGAGCTCCCTGCTGGACTCACTGGAGTTTAGAAAGCTGTGGGAAGAAGCTTTATCCACACTAACACCTTCACAGCTCATCACCCTCAAGCAAAGGGTCTGACTCAAAGGACGGCATTCTGTGGCCAACTGTGGCAGGAAATTGTCCTCCAAGATGAGCTTCTCTTTACTCAGCATGTTACTCTGCAGTGGGAACAGCCCCCCGGAGTCGACAGTGTGACAGCATACCAGGTCCCAGGAACCATCTTCCTCCAGAGTTAGAGTGAAAATCATCAGTCCCGGGCTGCTCCAGCCCCACCCAAACTTAGTACCAAAGATTTGAACACCAGTAGGTTGGCACACCCTGTCCTTGAGCCAAAGGGTGCTGGGCTGAGAGCAGACGGATGAAGTCTGAGAGCGGATGGTATGACCATGAGCTGCAAGAGCTCTCATGTGTGCTCCCTGCTCTCTTACTTTCTCAGTTGCCTCTGAGGAAAGTTACTCCACATTCTCAAAACTGGAGTGTGCATCTCAACTCCACGTTCACCTTCAGACACCATCTTTTAAGTTTCCCTTGACCTGACCCTGGAACCTGCAGGCCAGGTGTTCTCACCCAGCCAGGCTTGGTCCCTGGATCCTAGTGCATCAAGAAGCTGACCCCCAGTCTGGCTCCCTCTTTCCATTATAGATTTTGTAGTAGTTTCCCACTGTGATGAGCCCAGAACCTCAGTCCTATGCTTGGACCCAGTCACCCTACCTCTTACCAGGCCTTCTTCCCAGAAGGTGGAGTCTATTGCCTGTAGCCCCAGCCATGTCTGTTGGCCTAAACCTAGACAGTGCCTCTTGCCTGACAACACTCCAAGTATCTGCAGAGGCAGGACGACTCTGTCTCAAGGGCCCACCAGCTACAGCAAGATGGATGTCAATATGGACACCATTTGCTGCAAGGCCAGGCTGACCACAGCACCTCAAACACTTATGTGGACTGTTGATCCTTCTCTCTGAGGGACCTTCTAGCCAGGTTTGGCTCTATCTTTATCCTTTTTCTTCAAACCCAGAATGTTAAAGTTGTGTTCTCGATTTGGAAGCCCAGTAGAAATATGGCATCTCTAGTCTGTGTAACTTCTCCAATACAGCAGTACAAGGAGGCAGCTATAATTTCTTACTAAGGGGAGACCAATTTTAAACCTCTACTGGGTTCTGCATGAAGGAGCTGATGATTTCACTGTATACCTCTATGTATTCAATAAAAGAAGACATAGTGGACTAACTGGGGAAATCTCACAGAATAGACTAATATTCATTATATAAATGGACGAGATTATTCTCATGCATACAGCTGGAAAAAATACCTCTTCTGCTCTATGGGTCTGTTACAAAAATTGTAATCCAGTTCACAACATTCTCTGAGAAATCCTATGTGAGTCTTTAAAGAATAAGAAATGGTCTCTCAGGACATCGAACTCTAGAGCCTCCGTCTGTGAACCAATCATTTAAGTAGTAGCTTTGGTTAACAAAAATAAAGGACTAGCTTCTCTTCCCAGCCTCATCCTTCTCCTGGCTAGAGGGGCGAACAGAATGCAAAACCCCTTTGACTCCCAGTTGAAGGTAACTGGGATACTAAATTAATTTAGAGAATGACTTTTCAAAATGAGTGTATTATCTTCATTTCAGAAATCATCTTTTTCAGACAAGTTTCAAATGATTTCACTCATATGTGGAGTATAAGAACAAAGAAAAAATACTGAAGGAACAAAACAGCAGCAGACTCACAGAACCCAAGAACGGACTAATAGTTACCAAAGGGAAAGGGACTGGGGAAGATGGGTGGGAAGGGAGGGATAAGAGGGAAAAAGGGGCATTATGATTAGCAGATGTAATGTTGGGGGGGCACGGGGAGGGCTGTAGAACTCAGAGAAGACAAGTAGTGATTCTATAGCATCTCACTACGCTGATGGACAGTGACTATAATGGGGTTGGTGGGGACCTGATGAAGGAGTAGTTTAATAACCATAATATTGCACATGTAATTGTAGATTAATGATACCAAAATAAATTATATAATAAAAAAAAAGAAATCATCTTTTTCCAGCCTCATTCAGCTGTTTGTCTCTGCAGCTCACTGTCCCACGCTTACAGACCTTCCTGCTATGCTGCGTCTCGGCATCACTGTTGTAACCTCTAGTGATCTTGGCAGGGTCCAGCCTTTTCTGGCTTGTTTCCCTCTCAGATGGCTCAAAAAGTAGCCCTCGTTCCCTTTTGTCATCATGGACCTATGATGGGCACCGTGGTGGGCTCCTTACAGATGCTGACTCTCAGGAGCTGGTGCTGGAGAACCTCAGAGCTGCTAAAAATCAGGATATGGCATCCAGAGAGCTGGCAGTGGTAGAAGCTTGCTGCCGTGCACCAGCCCATTGCCAGAGCCCCAGCCCCTCTCCCTGTTCCCTTCTCTGGCACAGGAGCTCCCATATTCCCGCCTGCTGCCCAATGGGTAGCTCTGCATCCGGTAACATCAGTGATGATTAGATTGGATTGAATAGCAAGCAAAGCCACTGATTCCCATTTCTGAACATGACCAACATGCTTTATGTCTTTCAAGTCCTAAACACAGCTACTTCCAACCCACTTTGCATCCTCACAACCAAGGAGTATAATGGGGGGAATTAAGGATCAATTATGGAAACTCTTTTTATGGGCTCCCTGATGGGTAGCAGGCACTGTGTACAGAGGGTCAGGGCAGGGAGTCATTAACACATGCTGTGTGTCCACAGTGGGGCCAAGTACTTCCCAGAGCTTCTGATGCAGGCTTCCACTTTAGTGCAGTTACATTGTTTTCAGAGCTGGGTTTTCAGGGCAGTGTTAGATGGAGAAAAAAAAATAGCATTAGGGCTGGTTGTAGAGGAAGCTGGAGAACAGCTGTGACAGAAAGGCCTGCAGACCCCACCCTCAACAGGGAGGAGGCTGTCACATTCTATTGCATTTAATTAAACTTAACTCCACATACGGTTTCTAAATTGTGACATTTAAGAATTTAAACTAGATGTAAAACATTTTCATTTTGTCATAAAAAGTGTCAGTCTTCATAAGATAAAGAAACATTCCCCTCACTGCCATCCCCCATCCTCCCCAAGAACTCTGTAACTGTCCCTTTAATTAGGCACTCATTAATAAATCTATCTTGTTCTCAAATCCCCATGCACTTGGTACAGTAGTTCATTAGCACAGGAAGAGGCAATTTAGATTTCCTCAGATAATAGCATCTGTCGCTAATCAAATTAAGGCAGGATGTGCAAAAGTATCTAGAGCTGAACAAGTGGGTGTGGGAGGAGGTGAGGGAGAGGGTCATGACGGAAGGATCATCTTTAAAATTATAGCCCCGTAGCCTCAGTGTATGAGGCAGTCCTGATGTCAAGTATCTTGCTTTATTTTCCTTAGGAACACATTTTTATTGATCAGAATACCCGTGTTGTTATGGGGGCTTGTCAGATCTTGTCACCACACCTAAAAGCAATTGAGAGTCACTACCAGTGGACTCTGAAATCCATCCATTCATGTAGTCACCCAGTTCATATTGATTAAGCTCTCATTCTGCTCTCTTGTGCCAGGCCTTGGGGACGTGAAAGGAGGAGAAAGACACAGGAAGGCATTCTGAATTCCGTGTGCCTCCACATGAATGGAGGTAGGACTGTACAGATGTGCTTCTCTACGTGCCACCACCACTACCACGCACTCAGCCATCCATCCGTGCATTCAGCAAGTTCTATGAGCCAGGCACCGTTTGGGCGCTAGAGACACAGCCATGAACAAACTAATGTCCTTGCCCTCAGGGAGCTTACCTTCTAGAAGGGGAAGCCAGCTAAACGTATGACATAATAAAGGTGGTATGAAGGAAAAATAAAACAGGATAAAACAGGGTGAGAGGAGCATGGAGCAGGAAGAGTGCTGAGCTCATTAGGGCGCTCCAGGAAAGGTTCTGAGAAGACGGCTTTTGAGGAGAGACCACAGTCAACTGAAAGAGTAAGCCACAAGATCTGAGAGCCCTGCAAAGATCTTCAGAAAGACCCCAAAAGATCCAGGTGAGAGGCGGAGCCAAGGCAGCCTGGCTTTGGAGACTGGTCTTACCACCATGCCATCCTGCCCGTCTTGCCCTTGATATTTGTGACAACACGGTTGAACCCTGAGTGCATCATGCTTAGTGAAAAAAGGCAGAGAAAGACAAATGCTGTATGATCTCATTTATATGTGGAATCTAAAAAAAAAAAAAGAACTCATAGAACTCATTCAGCGGCCACAGATTGGGAGCTGCCAGAGGTGGGGGCTGAGGGTGGGTGAAATGGGTGAAGGGGGTCAAAGGCACAAACATCCAGTTATAAAATAAGTAAGTTCTGGGGATGTGATGAATAGCATGGTGACTGCAGTTAATAATACTGCATTTTATACTTAAACGTTGCCCAAAGAATAAATCTAAGAACATCTCACAAGTTTTCATCACAACAAAAACATTTATGACTGTGTGTGGTGACCGATGTCAACTTGACTTTCTGTGGCGATCGTTTTGCAGTATATACAAATGCTGAATCATTATGTTGTACACCTGAAACTAATATCACGTTATATGTCAATTACATCTCAATAAAAACAAGAAACAATGCCGACCGGCAATGCAACAGTGTTATTCCGGTGAACCCCTGGGCAGCTTGCAGGAAACCAAGTCTTTGCGTTTGGTGGGGGAAGTATGGTTGCAAAGCTAACACTAAGGAGCTGCTCTAAGGTTGGAGGAGAATGAGGAGAACACAATGACCCAGAACCCAGAGAGCAGAGTCATTCCAGATGGAAGGTGAGCATAGCTGTGCCACATACTGCTGAGTCTTTGAGTCAGATGAGCAAAGAGAAGGGACAGTTGAATCTGGCAGAATGAAGATGGTTGCTGACACTGGTAAGAGAAGCTTCTGTGGATGGGGAAGACAAAATCCTGGTTGTTGTGAATTGAGGAAAGACTATGAAACAAATAAGTGAAGACAGCTACAATGTTGTTGAAAAGTTTGGTCATAAAAAGGGAGCAGGGACTTGGGGTGGTAGCTAAAGGAGAATGCAGGCCCTAGGGAGGGCATTGTTTTAAAGATGTGAGCTGTTAGAGTATCTTTGTAAGCTGACAGTAACGGCTCTGGGAAGAGTGAGAAAGCCAATAATGAAGGGAACATGATAATTGCAGGACAGGAGTGTGTTCAAGTAGTGACACTTGTCTTAGGTGCAAGGCCATTCCATCTACTCTGCAAAGATAGAACACAGAGTAGATTATAGGGTGGCACGGTGGGGGTGGTCATCTCACTGCTACTATTTTCTTAGTTAAATATGAATTTGGACCAGGCTGAGGAGGAGGGGTATGAGGCAAGAGAATGTGAGAGAATGGCCTCTGAAGTGTCATAGACCCCTGAGCTGTACTAAGATTCACCTTGAAAACTGTAGTCATAATTTTAAAGGGAGAGCTGCCATCTGTAGGGTGGTTTTCTCTAGCCATGTGGGTGGCTGGACATAGGGGAGAGGTTGGAATTTGAGCTGGAGGTAGCTAGGATGGTGAGAGGGAGGCATGGGGCTAGTCAAGGATATGTGCAAAACAGGGACCATAACGGTGCTGTGGGGCATCTAAGCTGGACCAGGAAGGAAGTGAACACACAAGATGTTCAGAAAAGAACAGAATAGAGAAGTGGCAAAGCCAATGGGCTGAGGGACCCAATGGTGTAAAAATGGGGATCTGAGAGGAAGTGAGCGGGAAACGAGGTGACGGCTGCCTTCTGCAGGTGGACATCCTTCGGCATCTTCACGTAACAGTGAAGGCTGTCATTGTCTTGTCTGTGTACCAGGGCTAGATGAGGGTACAAGACAGAATGAGGGCTAAGGGAGTCCTGGGAAATTCCTGACCGGGGAACCCTAGCAGGTCAAATTTGACTAACCTCCACTAAGAATGTGGGATTAAAACCAAAATAAGTTGAACCAGGAATAATGACACAAATCTAAGGGCAAGACCTTCATGCCAAGTAAGAATCAAACATATACCCAGAGCAGGGAATATGAAGCTAGAAGTGAGTAGAAATCAGAGAGTACAGAAGAAGTATGTAGAGCAGAAGTAGCCACGTGCAGATCTGTCAGTGCACAAGGCCCAAACAGAGCCTCCTGACTCGGCCAGCGTCCCTGCTGGTTCCACACTCAGGTGTCTCTGCCCTGGGGTCTCAAAGGCACCCAGTGTGTCTTGTGACAGCAGCAAGATGTCAGAGTCCCACGGATGGTGAACAATACAGTGGGATAGAGGATACCAGGTCAATGTCCACTGTGCAGGGCCACACAGCAGTGCATAGCCAGTAGGATCATTTCTGAGGGTTCAGTTTAGAAACAGGCCACATGCTCCACTTTTCCCACCTCAGTGTTTATAGGGCAGTGAGGTGATTCAGGACAGGTAGGAACACTGGGTTCCAGGCCCAGCTCTGCCACTGAATAACTCATAATTTAATATTGGCAGATCCAATAACTGCCAAAGAATGTTGGGAGATGTCATGATCTAGAGCAGTGTATTTCAAATATTACTGTGCATAATTACTTGGCAAGCTTGTCAAAGTATAGAACCTGAGTCAGGAATGGGGCCCATGCATTTCATTTCTAACCAGCTCCTGGGTGATGAAATGCTGGACTGCACTTTGAGTAGCACTGATCGAAGCGGAGTGATGGGAGAAAAAAGAGGAATGAGGAACACAAGTGATCAGAGGACACAAAAAACAGAGGCATAGGCTGAAGCTAACTACCAGGGGCTTCTCAGTTTGTGAAGTTGGACTTTGTGGAAGGCAGCCATCCTTTCAGGATGGAAGGCAAGGTTGGATCATGAAGGCTGGCATTCTGTGGTGATACACTTGGACTGCTTCCTACAAGCAACCAGTTTTGAGACTGAAAGTAGTGACAGAATGAGAGTAATGTAGGAATGTTACTTTGGCAGCAGATTGCAGGAAAGACAGAAGTCTTCGTAGCCATCCAAAAGGAGATTAGAAAGAGGGTGTCTATTCATTGAGAAATAGGAG
>JAVSCE010013749.1:0-131023 GCA_032199065.1 Smutsia gigantea | reverse complement strand
GACACTGATCTCCTGTGGCTAAGGGGAAAATGCAAGGTCAGTATCTGTGTGTGTCCTTATACATTGATATATGTCACATATGTATGTGTATGGGTGTATGGATATGCATATACATAGTTGTATGTGTACACACACACACACACACACACACACACAGAAACATATCAATTTAAAGCAAAACTCAAGTGGGCCATGAGTTAAAGAGAGAATATGAACATATAAGACATTCTGAAGTATCTGACGATGAGGTGAACGTGCTAAGTAAAAACAGCAACATAAATCAAACAATCTACTCCTGATTTGAACCATTCTGATATATACTAAGCTTTAGGAAAGTTTTACAAAAATTTTAAGTGATTAAAAAATGAATTAACACTAGAACATCAATATATATATATATATATATATATAGTACCTTTTAAACAATTATTAGTTTCCCAAAGCTACTTGTACATGGAAATGGTTATGAATGTCCACTTTGAGAATATTATGCATAATTTTAATATGTGAACATTCACTCTAAGCAATGTAAAAAAAGATACATTTGTTTAAACTGTCAACTGGCTAAGTTTGAGATTAATTGTAAACTTCACTATCACTGTAGTTATGGCGGAAAACAAACTATTTGGGAGGTGATTTTTATATATCATCTGGAGATTGTTTTGCAATAAATAAGGTCATAAGCCATAAAATATGCTTATTCATAGTTCTGGAAATACAGCTTCTAGGTAAATTTGTCCAAACAGTATGATCAAATGCCTAAGAAGATTTTAGGACAAGAATGCTTTACGACACATTTTTTTTTCTTTTTTTTTTATTAATTTTTTAAAAAATATAATTTATTTTATTATCATTAATTGACAATTACATGTGCAATATTACGGTTATTAAACTACCCCTTCATCAGGTCCCCCCCACCAACCCCATTACAGTCACTGTCCATCAGCGTAATGAGATGCTATAGAGTCACTACTTGTCTTCTCTGAGTTGTACTGCCCTCCCCGTGCCCCCCCAACATTACATCTGCTAATCGTAATGCCCCTTTTTCCCCTCTTATCCCTCCCTTCCCGCCCATTTTCCCCAGTCCCTTTCCCTTTGGTAACTATTAGTCCATTCTTGGGTTCTGTGAGTCTGCTGCTGTTTTGTTCCTTCAGTATTTTTCTTTGTTCTTATACTCCACATATGAGTGAAATCATTTGATACTTGTCTTTTTCGGCTTGGCTTATTTCACTGAGCATAATACCCTCTAGCTCCATCCATGTTGTTGCAAATGGTAGGATTTGTTTTCTTCTTATGGCTGAATAATATTCCATTGTGTATATGTACCACCATCTTCTTTATCCATTCATCTACTGATGGACACTTAGGTTGCTTCCATTTCTTGGCTATTGTAAATAGTGCTGCAATAAACATAGGGGTGCATCTGTCCTTTTCAAATTGGGCTGCTGCATTCTTAGGGTAAATTCCTAGGAGTGGAATTCCTGGGTCAAATGGTATTTCTATTTTGAGTTTTTTGAGGAACCTCCATACTGCTTTCCACAATGGTTGAACTAATTTGCAGTCCCACCAACAGTGTAGGAGGGTTCCCTTTTCTCCACATCCTCGCCAACATTTGTTGTTGTTTGTGTTTTGGATGTTGGCCATCCTCACTGGTGTGAGGTGATATCTCATTGTGGTTTTAATCTGCATTTCTCTGATGATTAGCGATGTGGAGCATCTTTTCATGTGCCTGTTGGCCATCTGAATTTCTTCTTTGGAGAAATGTCTATTCATGTCCTCTGCCCATTTCTTAATTGGATTATTTGCTTTCTGTTTGTTAAGGTGCATGAGTTCTTTATATATTTTGGATGTCAACCCTTTATCAGATACGTTTTTTATGAATATATTCTCCCATACTGTAGGATGTCTTTTGTTCTACTGATGGTGTCCTTTGCTGTACAGAAGCTTTTCAGCTTGATATAGTCCCACTTGTTCATTTTTGCTTTTGTTTCCCTTGCCCGGGGAGATATGTTCATGAAGAAGTTGCTCATGTTTATGTCCAAGAGATTTTTGCCTATGTTTTTTTCTAAGAGTTTTATGGTTTCATGACTTACCTTCAGGTCTTTGATCCACCTTGAGTTTACCTTTGTGTATGGGGCTACACAGTAGTCCAGTTTCATTCTCTTACATGTAGCTGTCCAGTTTTTCCAACACCAGCTGCTGAAGAGGCTGTCATCTCCCCATTGTATATCCAAGGCACTTTTATCAAATATTAATTGACTGTATATGTTTGGGTTAATGTTTGGATTTTCTATTCTGTTCCACTGGTCTGTGGGTCTGTTTTTGTGCCAATACCAAATTGTCTTTATTACTGTGGCTTTGTAGTAGAGGTTGAAGTCAGGGAGTGTAATTCCCCCTGTTTTATTCCTCCTTCTCAGGATTGCTTTGGCTATTCGGGGTCTTTTGTGGTTCCATATGAATTTTAGAATTATTTGCCCCAGTTCATTGAAGAAAGCTGTTGGTAGTTTGATACGGACTGCACTGAATCTGTAGATTGTTTTAGGTAGTATAGCCATTTTGACAATATTTATTCTTCCTAGCCAAGAGCATGGGATGCATTTCCATTTGTTAGTGTCCTCTTTAATTTCTCTTAGGAGTGTCTTGTAGTTTTCAGAGTACAGGTCTTTCACTTCCTTCGTTAGGTTTATTCCTAGGTATTTTATTCTTTTTGATGCAATTGTGAATGGAATTGTTTTTCTGATTTCTCTTTCTGTTAGTTCATCATTAGTGTATAGGAAAGCAACAGATTTCTGTGTGTTAATTTTGTATCCTGCAACTTTGCTGACTTCAGATATTAGTTCTAGTAGTTTTGGAGTGGAGTCTTTAGGGTTTTTTATGTACAGTATCATGTCATCTGCAAATAGTGACAATTTGACTTCTTCTTTACCAATCTGGATGCCTTGTATGTCTTTGTTTTGTCTGATTGCCGTGGCTAGGACCTCCAGTACTATGTTGAATAACAGTGGAGAGAGTGGGCATCCCTGTCTTGTTCCCGATCTTAGATGAAAAGCTTTCAGCGTCTCGCCGTTAAGTATGATGTTAGCTGTGGGTTTGTCATATATAGCCTTTATGATGTTGAGGTACTTGCCGTCTATACCCATTTTGTTGAGAGTTTTAATCAGGAATGGATGCTGAATTTTGTCAATTGCTTTTTCAGCATCTATGGAGATGATCATGTGGTTTTTGTTCTTCTTTTTGTTGATGTGGTGGATGATGTTGATGGATTTTCGAATGTTGTACCATCCTTGCATCCCTGGGATGAATCCCACTTGATCATGGTGTATGATCCTCTTGATGTATTTTTGAATTCGGTTTGCTAATATTTTGTTGAGTATTTTTGCATCTACGTTCATCAGGGATATTGGTCTGTAATTTTCTTTTTTGGTGAGGTCTTTGCCCGGTTTTGGTATTAGAGTGATGCTGGCTTCATAGAATGAGTTTGGAAGTATTCCCTCCTCTTCTATTTTTTGGAAAACTTTAAGGAGAATGGGTGTTATTTCTTCTCTATATGTCTGGTAGAATTCAGAGGTGAATCCATCAGGCCCGGGGTTTTGTTCTTGGGTAGTTTTTTGATTACCAATTCGATTTCGTCACTGGTGATTGGTCTGTTTAGTTTTTCTGTTTCTTGCTTGGTCAGTCTTGGAAGGTTGTATTTTTCTAAGAAGTTGTCCATTTCTTCTATGTTTTCCAGCTTGTTAGCATATAGGTTCTCATAATATTCTCTTATGATTCTTTGTATTTCTGTGGGGTCCGTCGTGATTTTTCCTTTCTCATTTCTGATTGTGTTTATGTGTGTAGATTCTCTTTTTCTCTTAATGAGTCTGGCTAGGGGTTTATCTATTTTGTTTATTTTTTCAAAGAACCAGCTCTTGGTTTTATTGATTTTTTCTATTGTTTTATTCTTCTCAATTTTATTTATTTCTTCTCTAATCTTTATTATGTCCCTCCTTCTGGTGACTTTGGGCCTCATTTGTTCTTCTTTTTCCAATTTCTGTAATTGTGTCTTTAGACTATTCATTTGGGAATGTTCTTCCTTCTTTAAATAGGCCTGGATTGCAATATACTTTCCTCTTAGAACTGCCTTTGCTGCGTCCCACAGAAGTTGTGGCTTTGTGTTGTTGTTGTCATTAGTCTCCATATATTCTTTGATTTCTGTTTTGATTTGGTCGTTAACCCATTGATTAATTAGGAGAGTGTTGTTAAGTCTCCATGTATTTGTGAGCCTTTTTGATTTCTTTCTAAAATTTATTTCTAGTTTTATACCTTGGTGATCTGAGAAGTTGGTTGGTAGGATTTCAATATTTTTGAAATTACTGAGGTTCTTCCTGTGGCCTAGTATGTGGTCTATTCTGGAAAATGTTCCATGTGCACTTGAGAAGAATGTGTATCCTGTTGCTTTTGGGTGTAGAGTTCTGTAGATGTCTGTTAGATCCATCTGTTCTAGTGTGTTGTTCAGTGCCTCTGTGTCTTTACTTATTTTCTGTCTGGTTGATCTGTCCTCTGGAGTGAGTGGTGTGTTGAAGTCTCCTAAGATGAATGCATTGCTGTCTATTTCCTCCTTTAATTCTGTTAGTATTTGTCTCACATATGCTGGCGCTCCTGTGTTGGGTGCATATATATTTATAATGGTTATATCTTCTTGTTGAACTGACCCCTTTATCATTATGTAATGTCCTTCTTTATCTCTTGCTACTTTCTTCGTTTTGAAGTCTATTTTGTCTGATACAAGTACTGCAACACCTGCTTTTTTCTCTTTGTTGTTTGCATGAAATATCTTTTTCCATCCCTTCACTTTTAGTCTGTGTATATCTTTGGATTTGAGGTGAGTTTCTTGTAGGCAGCATATAGATGGGTCTTGCTTTTTTATCCATTCTGTTACTCTGTGTCTTTTGATTGGTGCATTCAGTCCATTTACATTTAGGGTGATTATTGATAGATATGTACTTATTGCTGGCTTTAGATTCGTGGTTACCAAGGGCTCAAGGGTTGCTTCTTTACTATCTAACAATCTAATTTAACTTTCTTGTTAAGTTATTGTAAACACTGTCTGATGTTTATTTATTTCTCTCCCTTTGTATTCCTCCTCCTCCATTCTTTCTATAATAGGTTTTTTATTCTTTGCCTTTAGTTAGTATTTGGATGGTCTGCTTTCTTTGCTATGATTTTATTTTCTCTGGTGACATTTTTTTAGCCTTAGGTGTACTTCCATCTAGAGCAGTCCATTTAAGATATCCTGTAGTGGTGGTTTATAAGAGGCAAACTCTCTCAACTTTCGTTTGTCTGGAAATTGTTTAATCCCTCCATCATATTTGAATGATAATCGTGCTGGATACAATATTCTTGGTTCGAGGCCCTTCTGTTTCATAACGTTAAATATATCATGCCATTCTCTTCTGGCCTGTAAGGTTTCTGTTGAGAAGTCTGATGATAGTCTGATGGGTTTTCCTTTGTAGGTGATCTTTTTTCTCTCTCTAGCTGCCTTTAATACCCTGTCTTTATCTTTGATCTTTGCCATCTTAATTATTATGTGTCTTGGTGTTGTCTTCCTCGGGTCCCTTGTGTTGGGAGATGTATGAGCTTCGGTGGACTGCGAGACTACTTCCTTCCCCAGCAAGGGAAAGTTTTCAGCAATTATTTCTTCAAAGACACTTTCTATCCCTTTTTCTCTGTCTTCTCCCTCTGGTAGTCCTATAATGCGAATATTGTTCCGTTTGGATTGGTCACACAGTTCTCTTAATATTCTTTCATTCCTAGAAATCCTTTTATCTCTCTCTGCCTCAGCTGCTCTGTACTCCTGTTCTCTATTTTCTATTCCATTAACAGTCTCTTGCATCTCATCCATTCTGCTGTTAAGCCCGTCGATCGCTTGTCTGATTTCTGCATTGTCTTTCCTCAGTTCCCTCACTTCCTCCCTCAGCTCTTGCACATTTCTCTGTAGGTCCATCAGCATGGTTATGACTTTTATTCTGAATTCTTTTTCAGGAAGACTGTGCATTTCCATCCCTTCAGACTCCCTCTCTGGGGTTGTCTGGTTGATTTTGGTCTGAACCATATTCCTCTGTCTTTTCATGGCTACAGAATTGATCACTGATAGGTGCCACGTATGTCAGCTGGGCTCTTTAAGACTTTAAAAAGAGAAGAAAAAAAAGAGAAAAAAAAAGAAAAAAAAGAAGAAAGAAAGAAAGAAAGAAAGAAAAAAAGAAAGAAAAGAAAAAACAAAAACAAAACAAGAAAAACAAAAAAAAAAGCCCACTGGACGTAGATTCTGTGGGAATGCTGTAGGTGGCGCTATTGCCCCACTACCCGCTCTGCATGGCCCTTTATCGCTCTGGCAGGGGTGGGAACGACTGGGAGGCTGTTGAGCTCATTGAGAAGTGTAAGTATGGCTACGCTTCCTCAGTCGCCAGCTAAGGCGTCTGAAACTCCCCAGGACTCCCAGCTTGCTGGGCTGAGTGTGCTGGGGCGATCCGGCTCCTCCGCTGGGCTCCTGTCTCTTTAAGACCGCTGAAGAAAGCGCGCGCTTTTTTTTTTTCCTTCCCGGGAGCCGTCTGCAAGCACCCTAGCGCGTTCCCCGCTCAGATTCTGCCCCTGTGTCTCTCTAATCTCCGCTCCATTGCGCACTGTGGGTCAGCGCTCCCCGCGCAGATCCCCGGGGCTGTCTACTTCGCGGGGTGCACTTCCACTCCCTCCCGGCTCTGAATCCTCTCCTCCCGCCGGTGCGCTGGGGTGGGGGAGGGCTTGGGTCCCGCTGGGTCGCGGCTCCGTATCTTACCTGCCTCTTGGGGTGCTGAGTCCTCTTGGGTGTAGCTGCACGCTGTGCGCTTTCCTGTGTATTCTCGTCTCTCTTTTAGGAACAGATGTATTTGCTGTGTTTTCGTAGTTAAATATAGTGTTGGGAGGAGATTTCTGCCGCCGTGCTCACACCGCCATCTTCCCGGAAGTCGACAGCTTATTTTTGATGTATTTTGTTACAAATGTCTATACTGTGTTGGGCTGGTGAAATAAATGATAGTAGTACTTGTACAATAAAATACCAAATGAGACATTAAAACAATGTTGTAGATTGTTCTATGATCCTATTTAAAAAACACCTGCATTGCATTGCATACATGAGTGTGTAGACATTATAAATAGTTTGGAGATTATATATAAACCTAAAAGCTATTGTATCAAGGTGATCTGAGACTAATTAAATGATTTTATTTTGCCTGTCTGTTCTTAACACCATTCTAATATTCACCTGTATTACTTGCATATTAAGTATAGTAAAAGAAATTTTGGAAACAGCTTTTTAAGCATCAAAGTTATCTAAAAAAATTTGTGAAGACTAGGAAGAGAAAGAGCTTAGCTCTTTCTCACCTAGGTGACTGTTGAACAGATTTCAAGGACTACTAATTGATTAATTCAACAACACATGTGTTGCTGTGTATGTCAGCTGCTCCACCGGGCTCTGTCGTGTTGCTCCATACTTCTGTCACAGGGCAGGTGGCTGGATCGATTCTATTTGATATGCTGATTAATGGGGCCTTACTAACAGTGACAACACTAATACGAAAATTTAAATATGGACATGTGAACGTTAAGATAAGACAGTGGCCTCTTGCTCCGTGTTTTCACATATGTGTTTTGTCTGCTGGGCCCCTCGCCACACGGTCATCCTGGTTCCTACCATGTGGTGGGGGGTTCACAGCTTTGCACATCTAGAGAGCCAAAGCTTTTGGGAACACTTGACACCATGCACAAAACCTTTAAAGGGCCCTGAAAAGGTTTTCTGCGAGTGCTTTAAAAAATCTGACCTCTCCTTATTTTGTAGGGTTTTGGCTCAGAAACTCCATCTCCGTGTAGGGCATCCTTTGAAGTCAGGCAGGATCTGAAGAATGCAGGATTAGTCTGCTGAAGTCTGTCTCTCTCTGGGATGCTGACACTGTGGAGGACAGAAATCGGTGTAGGTTAGGGGTGGTCTGACTGGCAGAGGATCGGGGGGGGGGGCGGGCAGACGTGGAGGTCCTCATCAGCAGGTGTGGCTGCTTCTCCACACCCCCAGCAGTCTGCCCAAAGTGCAGGCGTCTGCTGACGCCCAGTCATCTTGCTGCAGTGGTCCTGGAAGCGTGACCTTCCAGGTGGCCTCTCATCCTGGTATGAAATTAGAAATTAAAAAATTCCAGCCTGAACCACCCGGGGCTCCAAAATGAAAAGATGTCTCATGAGTTCAGTTATAAAAATAGCAGAGATTCTTGGGAAGAAGGGTTTGTTTTGGAGGAGAACCAATTTGCCAAGTTGCTTTTGTGTGTGTGGTGTGTGAGCGTGTGTGTGTGTGTGTCTGGGGGAATGATGTGACTTCTTGAACTTGGTCCGTTTCTTTCCCGTTGGTGAAGGGAAGGAATTAAACCTTGAATTTGGTTCTGTGTCCGTGGTCCAGTGAATCAGGAGAGTTAGCCTGTCTGTTACTCTGCGGCCGTCCTGCCGAGACCGTGGGAAAGTTCGCTGCATTCACTTCCTTCTCTCTCCTTCTCTCCTGTTAGAACAGATGTCGCTGTGAACTAATTGCCTTGGGATCCTTGGAAGTATAAAGCAGGGTTGGGGGTGGGGAGAGTCCTAACTGTTCCCCAGACAGTCCCAGAGTGATAAAATCAGTAATTCAAAAATCACTTGCCTTTACAAAAAAGAAAAGTCATGTAAAAAGAACAAGAATGAGGAAAACATGTCTTCAGGCAGGCTAATCTAATCACACACAGAAGGCAGCCTGTTTTCTTACTTGCTGGACCACTTCCACTTTGTATTCTCTCAGGGAACAATATATTAAGTACAGTATTTAGAAATATTTGTTGAATCCTACTGTCTGATTCTGGCAAATACCGAGGAAAAAAAGAACATGTCTTGGACTGCTTGAGCCTTCCTGGGAGGGTCTTGGAGTTTTCCCAGAGAGGCGGGCTTCGCACTGTGGGAGACGCCGGCTCAGGAGACAGCCCTGCAACATTCGGGTTTCGAGGGCGTTTCGTCTTCCTTGGGTTTCCGGAGCAGCCCAGCTCATCTTCTGCCTCGCAGGGTCTGAAGAAACCCGCAGCGGGCGCCGGGCCGACGGGGTCACTGCCCATTGAGGGGCACCTGGCTCGCACCCCCTCATCCTGTCACAGGAACAGGCCGAGCCCGCCAGCACTGCCCGCCCAGTGTGAGGAGGGAGGACGCAGCGGACCGAACGGGGGAGGCTGGAAGGTGGTGGGCTTCGGGGCGGGTCGGGCTCCGGGCCGTGCTCGGGCGTCACGAGGGAGTGGCGGAACATCAGCGCTTCGAAGGCATCTCGAGCTGTGCTGTCAGCACGTGACCGGAAACCAGGATGAGCCGCCGGGGAAGAGCCACCGGGGAAGCGACGTCGTGGCCCGTCACGTTGAAGCAGTGCTGCACTCGGGGTGGACTGTCGGGAGGGCCGCGTCCCTCTGCGTGAGCTGTCTTGGCGGGTCATGTCCCGGGGTCCCCACGGCCCATTGTGTGGGGCGGGGACTCACTGGGCGAGGGGGCGCCGTCCTCGCGCGCCTAGGGTTTTTTTTTAATGAACTGTGGTGGAATCCTTATAGGTGAGTGGAAAGGCTCCGAGGCAGGAAGGCCGTGCTGACGCCTCCTCGTCCGCCCTCCCCGCCGTTGCCAACCCCTCGGGTGCGCCCGTCGGTCCGGGAGCGGGCTGCGGCCTCCTCTGAGGAGCCAGACCCGCGCTTCTGGGATCCCGCCGTCCCGGCGCCCTGCCCCGGTCCGGGGCCTCGGCCTGGACTCCCGGCACACCGAGGCGCCTCTGCTGCGCGAGTTTCCAGCCTGTTCTGAGGAGCGCCCCTCAGTGCCCTGTGGACTGTCCCCACTGGGGACTCGCCCGATGGTTTTCTCGTGAGGAGCCTGGGCGTGGTTTCTGGGAGGAAGGGTGCGGACAGGGCCGCTCCTCCGCGCCGGTCGTCCAGGGCGCTCAGTGCCAGCGGGGCCGCCCTGGGCCCCGCGCTGGGTTGCGTTTGCTGGACTCCTCGGTGTGAGGCTGCCCTTCCTCGCCTTCCCGCGGGAAGCCAGGGAGACAGCAGCCGTGGCGCGCGCCGTGCTGTGAGGTCGGAATGGGGTGGTGAACCACCTAGCGCGGAGCCCGGGGCCTGAAAACGCGCGCCAAGGGCCCGCTGCCGTCGCTCCGGCCCCGGGCCGCCAGAACAGAGAGCCGGGGGGTCTTGAGAACACTGCCCTCCTCGCACAGTTCTCAGCCACTTACTGATGCTGTGGAGCAGAACTATGAATAGGAAGAGGGCCCACGACCCCTGCAAGCGAGAGGCCTGCGCTCAGAGGCCCTGCGGGAGGCAGGTTCCGGGGCCCCGCGGCTTTCCCGCTGCAGGACGGCTGACCTGGGTCGGCGGCCCGGGGTCCTCTCCCGGGGGATGCGACGCGCCAGCCATCAGGGATGGGTCTGCGGGGCCTGGGGGCCGGCGGTCCCGGCAGCAGGGGGAGAACGAGCTGAGCCCATATTGTGGTGAGATCTTTTTTTTTTCTTTCCCTTGGTCTTCACAGCTTTCGGGTAGATGTTAGAGTTCTCAGAATAAACTGTCTTCAGCACTTCTGTGTAACATGAGGGCCTTGTTCTGCGACCTGAAATGCTTCAGAGGCTGTGCAGTTGTGGCTGGAGCAGTTTGCTGAGCCTGGTTAATAGAGCTGGAAGTCCTGTGTAACCACGTCTGTTGGAATAAATAAGAACAGCTGGTCTCTTGTACAGATACTGTTTGGCATGAATTTTTTTTGTTTTAGTCTCTCCCTGTATCTAGTAAACAGTAAGCAGTATCCTAACTTACTGAAAGCCTCCCAAGTCTCCTTCAATAAATGCCCTTTACTCCTTCCCGTTTAAAAGTTCAGAATGTAGAGCAGGGCTCATGCACCAGAGAGGGAATGTGGGAAAATGCTTCCGAGCTGGAGAAAGTAAGGTTCCTCTTTGTGTTCTTTTCCAGTTGACCTTCAGCTTTTCTTTTAGAGGACACATTTTTTGGAGTGTTCCTTGGAGAAAGCAAGATTTAGACAGACTTCTTTGCTGTTCTGAATGTACTAAGTGAAGCGAGACCTCCTCATATTCCTCATATTAACATGGACTGTGCTGTCCCAAGTGCCTAGTGGGGAGAAAACTGGCCCCTGGGTAGCTGAGTGACAACATATCCTCTTGGTCCTCTTTGAATGACTAGCAGGGACGTTCTTCCCATATATCTTTGTGAATTTGTAATAACAAGCTTACAGGAGACTGAGCATGCCTTTGCTGTCCTGTGGAGAGTATGGGGAGCTCCCGGAATGTAGATGGCATCATTCACTCATTTATTCTGTTATCCACAGCATGAAGACATTTTCTGTTTAACCTGCCTTGTTAACAGTAGGGTCCAAAGCAGGAAGAACATCATAGATCATTGTAGGGTCCCTCTCTTACTCTTCTGTCAGGCAGACATTGAGTTCCCTGCTGGGGGCCACAAATGTAAATAAGAATAAGATGGGATCTATTTACCTCAAGAATCAAGTGACAGTCTTTATCGGCTCTAGGATGTTTTTTGTTCTTTTAAGCCTTTGTAAGACTCCTGTGGTCATCGAGGATGCGCACAAAAGTATAGGTTACTGTCACTGAGGACGCAGTACAACTATGTTCTTTACCCTCCGAGGTTAGGCATGACCTTGTGACTGGTGCTGGCCCATGAAATATGAGCACAGGTCAAATGTGTTACTTCCCAGATGAATCTTTGAGTCACTGTGGGGTTTGTTTGATCCCCGTCCACCTAGCTTAATGGAAAGACCTGTTGAGATGGAGTCTGTAGGCTGGTTCCTGAGGGGCCCTGATACAAAGAACTCTGGGCCCTGGTCGGACATGAAGCGTGAGTCAGAAGTAAGCTTGGTGATGACAGTCAGGAAGGTTTGGGGGTGCAGCACATTATAGGCTGCAGAAGCAAAGGCCTGGCTGGCTGGGCTGAGAGGGGATATCTAGTCATGAGGGTGGCCGCAGCAGAAAGTCCGGGTGCATGGCCCTTGATGTGCACAGAGCCTGGGTGTCGTCTTGGAGGGGCATCAGCATTTCAGTGTCGTGGTCACGCTTACCAGGGGGATCATATCCCTTCTGATACTGTAAGTATGCCTTTCACCAAATACCTTTCCATAATGGAGAATAATTCTAAAGAAGGAGAAATTGAAGTGTACACACACCCACACACTCTCTCTCTCTCTCTCTCTCTCTCTCTCTCTCTCCCTCCCTCCCCCAGAAGTCATATGAGAGATTTGGATGCCAAACTACAAACTACTGGTTGCATGCCAGGAAGAATTTTTTTGGGTGGACATAATGCTTAATTTATATTTAGGGAATTTCCACTGTTAAATCACACAGCTTGTAAAGTCTGAAAAGAGGAGGAGTTGGAGAAGCTGGGAAAAAAAGGGCCCAGGGATGTGGTTGACAATATTCCTTTTAATTTAAAGCCACCTGAAGGCTTCAGTTGAATAATAAAGTAATTCCCATATGGTTTCCGTTCTTTCAATGTTAGAGCCTCAGAGACGCAGTCTACTTTTAGCCTTGGCTGCTCTCCTCTTTGTCGGGCTGGGACACTTCCGTCTACTGGCTGGTAGGAAATGTGAGCAAAGCTGCTGCTCCAGGGGGTAGTTCCCAGGCCTCACTTCCTACGTGGGCAGGTGGGCTCACTGGGCAACGAGGAGCCCCTCCCGGGTGCTCTGCAAGGGTGGTGCCTCGGCGCAGCCTGGGCAGCCTCTCTGGAGGTGACCTTGTGCACCCTGAGCAGGAGCCTCCTTCTGGGCACTTTTCTCAACCCCCTTTTGTTCTCCCCCGCCTTAAATTCTCTTTACAGTAACTTTTTTCCCCCAAAGGGAAATCCCAACATTCATCTGAGTTTTGTTGTTTTCTCTTGAAGTTGTTGTAACCCTCAGAATCTTTAGAAGGGCAAATATTCAGTAAGTCCTGAAGCTGGAATATAGAGTTATTTTCAATTAGGTGTACTTTCATTACTGAAATTCTCTTTTCCTTATCCTGTGGAAGTTTACTTCCCACCATGTCCATGTGAGGTCATGGTACACTCAGGAAGTTTACGAATTTTGAGTAACGGCTTTACAGCACAATGCTTACTCTAATCCTGCTGGAATATGTGCAAAGCTCCCCCACCCCCCCACCCTTTCTCCTGTCCCCCTCTTGTTTCTCCCAATTTTCTTTCTTTTCAGTGTCAGTGTGAAGTGACCTCATTTCAAATATTAATGAGAAGTAGGTAGTTTTCTTTTGAGAGAAACTTAGAAGAAGATATATAAGTATATAAATTTGGATCTGAAGTTACTCATCTGATTTTTCAAATAGGCTGAATTAAACTCACTAGGGCCTGGAAATCCATGTTGACCATGTACAGGTTGTGTGTAAGTGTTTTGGTCTGAATTTTTGAGCTTAAACACTAACAGCATTAAAAAGCCATTAGATGACTTTGAAACATGTGAGGAGAATGTTTCAAGAAACTGTCGAGGAGAAGGTCAGAAGACAGGAATTTTGACTCTACTTCATTGTGACAGTGTCGCTATATAAATTCTATACCTGATGGTCCATTGAAAAAGCGAGATTCATGCCTCTCACCTTTCCACTCCTCATGGAGTTGAAGAATGATTTCTTCACACACGGATAGTCAAAATAATATGTTTTAAGTGACCTGAATCTTTGGAAGAAAAGTTCTACAAAATTACAGGAAGTAGAGGAGGACCATTTTATACTGCAAAATGAAAAGAGTTTGGAAAGAAATGGGGTTACGAGCTCTTTCACTGACCAGACTGTATGAAGCATTGAGAACTGTTCCCTTCCCACCAAAGCCGGCGTTGTGAGGAGGACCCTCTGGCAAGTCAGTGTTGCACCAATTAGTTTCCTCTTAATTTGTAATGAAAAAGTACATGTTGAGTAAGAGGCACTCTAAAGATGAGCTCCTGCCAAAATGGGCTTTCACAATTCTCAGAAATCACTAGTGGGATATATTATTAGGATGAAAATGATCATATCTGGCCTGTAAATTAAATGCTGGTTTCTGTATCCTGTACAATGTGTCACCAAGTGGCCTTTCATGTTTCTAGAAATGCCTTCTATAAATTGGACTAATACGCAGTTATGATTTTTTCCCTTTTTGAGTTTTTATTGTCAATCCTGAATACAGTGACTTTGAGTCAAAAGTAGAACAGAATGACAGACGCAATCCTAACCACAATCCCAATTGACATGTCTCTGTGTCCATAATGTTTTCAGTGCAAATTTTTAATGCATATATACCATTTGAAAAAATGTTTTGGTTTCATTATAACTTTACAATAGTATATTTAAAAATCTGCTTCATGAAATGAAGGTGCAGGCACCTTACCCTTTTCTCTAGCTCTCTGTACCCTTCTATTTTTCAGCCTGTTTAAACACTGCATTTCTTTTCACATTGCTAATGTCAACGGTTCTTTCCTCTAACTGTTATGAAGTCTTCCATGTTACATACTCAGGTTGATACTAAAAATTGAAACCCAGTGACTGGTGTTTACAAACACCTTCTCTTCCAATTTCATGACCCTGTGCTTCTCTATGAAAGGGGTCAAATGAAAGCTCCTTTACTTTTATCAACTCAGTGACACCATACAGCACTCAGTTTGCTTCAGACTTGGTCTTATAACCTTCTTATAGGTCTGTTATATTGGTCTGTTATATGTTATATTGGTCTGTTAACCCTCAGGGGTTCGATTTTTGTTTTTTCTTGGTGGGAGAAGAAATACAAGCATTTAAAAAAATAGAATTTTCTTTCTAGTTTCAGTGTTGTTCTCTCTTCTTAAACTTTCGGGATCTCTCTTAGTCTTGAAGTTCTCCAGCTTCATGATAATGTACGGGTCTAACTGATAAGAAGTGGTGCTGGGAGTCATGTGGAAACTGCAGCTCCTGTTAGTTCTGGGTCATTTTTCTTTTGTCATTCTGTGATGTTTCCCTCAGATTTTCTGTGTCCTTATCATGGGATTCCCTTCGGGTGGATGCTAGACCCCTTCCCTTGATCCTCTGCATCTCCTGTCTTCTCTTCACATGTTTTGTCTTTCTGTCTCTATCATATACTTATTACGTCTGGGGAGATTCTGACTTGATCTTGTGACCTTTATAGCTGGTGGTCAGAATTTCCATTCCTGAGAGCTCATGTTTGTTCTGTTGTCTTTTTGGCACATATTTTTAAATGCATTCAAACAATGGTATAAAGCACCAGCATTCTGCCAGGAATTCATCTAACATAAAGATCCACATTGTAGAGTCAAAATTCCCTACGGGCATTTGAAGACACATCTAAAATTACCCTCCAGTTGCATAATCTGACCATTTAGGGCAAGAATATCAGTTGCCCATTTGACTTTTCCTTTACTGTTAGTGAGTCCTGAACAGGAGCCAGGTACAGGCTGAGGGAAAAAACACAACTGCTGCCCTCAAGGAGTTCAGGGTCCAGCGGGGTTCAGGAAGAGGTGAAAGCAGAGCTCTTAGGGATGAAAAAGGCCAAACTGTGCTGTAAGGAGTTCTAAGCCAGAGAATGTATGTATATGTATTTTTTTTTAACTAAGATGAACCCTTTTGTACACATAGCTCTTCTCTGAATGTTGGATTTTTTTATTTATTGAGAGATATGGCAAGACAGATTGTTGGATAAGACTATTACTTTTGATACATATGTCCATATTCCTTTTATAGGGCCATCGTCATCTGTCCCAAGATCAAATTTACCAAAATCTAATTAACAGTGGGTGTTGTAATATTTTTAAAAACCTGAGTAACTTATTATGTGTGAAAGTGGCATTTCATGATTGTAGCTTGAATTATTTACTAGTCTACCTTTTATCATTCACTCACATTCATGTATAAACCATAGTATACCTATAAGCAAAGGGCGTCATTTTCTCCTCCTCCTCCTCCTCTACCTCACTCTCTCTCCCTCCTCCAGTTTTTAGCCTTATACTTCTATAGTACAGATATGAAATAGGCCTAATTCAACTTGTGTCTGAATATTTTCTACAACAAACACCTATTCAGTATTATGACAACATGTGATTATTTCCTGAAGAAGTGGTTGGATGTATACTATGTATATTATTGTTTAGAGACAAGATGGTGTTGGTTTTACTAATTAATAACATTCAGGCCATCTGTTCTTAGATCTTAGGAAATGTAAATGAAGCTTTTGTTGAGTTAGGACTTGAATTGGAGAGCAGGGGACATTTGTTTAGTCTCTTGAACTTTCTCCTGAACACTGATTTCCGTGACTTGTTTAAAGCTGTCTTGATGTGGAATAGGAGAACAGTGTTTCAGGACTTCTTAGCCTGGCTTCAGAAGTCCTGATCAGATCAGCTCATCACGTGTTACTTCTGTTTTGAAAGCTCTCTACAAAAATATACGAAGTCCGACAGTCTCATTCGGAGAAAGCAATAATTGGCCCTACTTATTATATATAAATTTATATAAATTTCCATTCCTAAAATGGTTTTTAGTTAGGAAATTTGGCCACCAGTGTATTTTAACTCAAGAAGAAGTGAAGAAGAAATAGTGTACTATGTAGAGTTAGGCATTAAGCTTGTCAGTTTCTCATCAATGAAAAATTTCATTTCTTGGGTGAACTAATTTTGAAACTATATGTGGATATTGTTTGTTGTTTAGGGTAAAGCTGTTTGCATGGAGCTTTTAGGATGAGGACCAAGGCCATAGCTACCGTAGAGTAACCACTGTTCTGCTGAGTATTGATCATAACATTTATATGATAATACGTTTGTATTATAGTGAAGTTTCACATTTAAGACATAAAAATGGCTTTTACTGTTTAACCTAATAGAATTACTTAAGGTTGTAGTTAATTGACATTTAAACCCTTTGCTGATGGTCAAAGCGCAAGGTGAAGGTATAGTCTTGGCTATAATGTTCTTGGTTCTTAGAGCACCATCGGGAAGAAGGCATGTGGTACAGATGGTAAGAATCTGGAAATAAATTTAACTCAGTTTGACTTTATAAGTTAAGAAAAATAGAATTATTTGTTTAGGTACACTATAAATGTGTGGAAATTTATATCTGGATCTTTGAATTTCTTTAATTAAAGCCATCAACGCAGTATAGGACCCGCAAACTTTGTGTAGACCTGGTTCTGTACTACAAGTCACATCATGTCACAGCACTTGTAGGGGGATGTTGATTGATAAATTGCATGATTGCTTTTTTGCTGATTGATGGTAATAAATGGCAATGATTTATCACTCTGCTTCTCAAGTGGCTCCAATAGTGATAAGAAACTAAACTATTCAACAGAAAAGTGGAGCTCTCTGTTCTCCCAGAAGCATGTGTCTAAATATTAGCAATGGAGTGAGGAGGGGAAGGGAAATCATAGAAGAATTGTTCTGGGAGCATTCTTCCCAGTCAGAATTGCATGCAGAGCTCATTTTCATGCCTGGCCCTCTATCTCCTCTGCCAGCAGCCCTCATACCTGGGTCTTCATCGGGTCACTCCTGGGATGTCTACATTTTCATTTACCTTGGCTGCCATTTCATTAAAAAAAGAGACACATGGTTGAGGCAAGGAGCGGAGCTGAGAGTGGCTGGACTTTGTTAGGATGTGAGGCTGCAGCGTCACTTGGGGTGTCTGATGGAGCAAAGTCTTAATTTTACCAAGCCAGATTCTCAGTTCTTGCTTTCCTAATTTTTCCCAACCTTTTTTATTTTTTCGAAATTACAGAAGTGATGAAGACTCTGAGGTCCCATTTCGAGAAGCTGGTCACCTTTAAACTGTGTCTAAATGATTTTAAATGCAAAGATGTATCTGATGCCATGGAGGACAGAGGTAAGATGGTGGGGGTGGGGGGTGATCTCTCTCTGGTCTTCTCAGACAGAGAAGGCTTTGACCAGATCTTATAAATTTCATATTGGAGTTCTAGAAAATTCCTTTTAGAAAAAATCCCCCTGTTAAACAAAGTGTGAAAACCTCTGGTCTAGGCCATCATAAACTGTGAAACAGCTTCCTTCGTCCAGTACCCTGGCCTGTAGAGTTGCTTTCCACCTGTCCTTAGCAACACATTTCCAAAAAGTATGTTGACATGAGTCATAGCTAGAGCTGACTTCTTTCCTCCGACCATCATGCAGCCCCTAATATTATAAATGTTTCTGCTGCTTGGTAGCTGTATGGATGCCTAAGGATGGATAGGAAGGAAGGAATGGCATTCAGTTACTTCTGTTTGTCTATTTCTTTATATCTGTGCATGTAGTTTTTTAGTTATTTGATTATATTTCCTACCCACTTAGGGCAGGAATCATATCTTGCTCACATTTACCTCATATGCAGTTACAATGCTAACCAGCTCCCTAATTACTCCTTTATGTTTATATGGGCCAGGCACCATTCTAGAGGAGGACATATGTTATAGAAGGTTATAAATAAAAACCTTCAGGGCTGTTGGATGGAAAATTCTGAGACAGTGAGAAACCTGCACACACAATAAGCTCATTGGATGGCCTGTGATGCCTAGGACGACAGCGTCCCCCCCCCGCCCCCCTTTGCTAGTGACCGTCTGGCTTTATCACCTTGAGGGCTGCCACACCGTCGTGTGAGTCCCCAGTGCTGTGCACCGGGATCCTCACAGAGAGAGCTGGCCACAGAATCTGATAGGAGAGGAATGGTGATGAGAACTGGGAAATTGTGAATTATCAGAGTTTGTATAACCACATTTGATTCTGCAAGGGCCTCAGGCTGGGGTATCTTTGAAGTATACGCAGGAGCAGTTAGACCTTGCTCTATGAGTTATTTTCAGGCACAACCAGGTGATTGAAATAGTACCTTTGAGTTGTAAAGGGGTCATTGCTTCTCCAAGTCTTTGTGGATTTGTAGATAAAGTTGTAGTCATTAAATCTGACCTTAAGCCAAGCAATTTCAATTTCTTTAAGGAAGGAGTTTGGCAGATGTTAAGATGGATGGGGCCGTTGGCTTTTTGGAATTTCTTGAAATAGAACATTTTGAATCCCGTGAAAAGAGAAAAGCAGCACTACTTATAGCCTCATAGTGTAACAGCAGCCACTGACTGTTAGATTCACCTCCTCTGACTTGGCACTATTTTAAAATGGCTTTACATGGGACTCATTTTCACAGCTACCAGGTGAGGCAGGCAATTGCCCTTTCCCTCATTGTACATACAGTTGGGGAAACTGACTCTAAAAAAGGTTTCATAACTTGCCCAAGGTCACACAGCTAATAGCTGGTAAAGCTGGGATTTGTACCCACACAGCCTGACTCCCCAGTCCTGGCTCTTAATATATGTGTACATGATGAATGGATACCTGGAAAATGTTTTAGAAATCAACTCACGTTTAATGTTTTGAGTTTGAATGTAGAATGCAGTCCTCCAGGGAACCCTCATGAAAATGACATACATCAGAGCATTGTTAGTTTGAAACTTAGTAGTTTTTAAATACAGATTTTTGTATAGTATCAGGCTTACCTAAGTTAGACATCATCTATAGGGGGAAAAAGAAGCCTTTCAGTGGCTTAGGAAATAGGTGCTCAGTAAATTAATAGAGGAATAAAATATTGTATGGCAGGACAGTGGGCCTGATGTAAAGTTCACAGTTAAGAATTGCATCCTGACCTGAGCCTTGCTTTTAGCTTTTCTGCCATTCTGACCCTGCCGTGGACACACCCACCTGGTAGGTGAGAGACTCGGGTAGAGACAGACTTGCAGAAACCATCCAAGATGCTCTGTCTTTGTTCCCGCACCTTCTCTCTGGACCAGCTCCTGACTCAGTAGCTAACTTAGTGCTGTTCCTGACTTGACTCACTGGGCTCATTTTTTGCAGTTAAGTTTTTCCAGTATTTGAAACTCAGTTTCCCTAAGTAACTTCCAACTTTGGTCAGCCCTCAAACCTTCGCAATCACTTGCTGTCTAGGTAGGAATTTTACCGTGACTCCTGCCCCCATAAAACCCAGCCTTCTTCTGCCTTCTTGGACTACTTTTTTAAGCCAAATGTGCTGGTTTATGTCTTATTCAGAATTCCGTTTTCTTGGAGCTCTCTCTGGAGGTTTATATGGGCTGAGGGCGCCCCACCCACTTGACATTTTGCCCATTACATGTTTCTTCCAAGGAATGAAAATATTACTCTCCTTTTCTGACAGCATGGGAGACATTCTCTTCTTGTTGCTCTCCAGGAAAAATCTCATAATCTAACTAGACAAACCCTTTCTTAAAAATTAGACCAAATGTCATTTGTAAACTCCAAGGAAAGCATTTTTCTTCTGTGAAGTATTCCCAGGCTGGAAGTGTTAGAAACTTTACATATACTCTTACCAGTTAGGTTTATGGAAAAAATGAAGAGTATAAACAGCTGGATACACTGTCACAACTGAACCCTGTCAACCTCATTTTTCCCCTTGCCCTGTGTGCTGAGAAAGTTGCAGCATTTGGAAGTCACATTTATGAGATGAATGAGAAAAATGAAAGGAAGGCTGGGTAGCTCTTTGCGCCTATTTAGTAAGTTCAGGTGAAAGAAATATTAGGAAATGTGTGTAGGGATTGTGTGCCTGTATCTTCTCTCACATTGTTTTCACACACAACGAAATCAACGCCCTATCAGTGTGCCGGTGTGCCTGATACCACTGTTGTTTGTTTTATTTCAACTCATGATCTCAACCCACTAGGCAATGAAATACCTCATTGTGAGAAACAAATATGATCTGCCTTTTTTTGGTTACCAGGGAACCATAAAAAACCTACAGCTCTGTGGTATTTATTTATTTTCAGTGTCAGATCAAATAAAAATGTTATATTTTTTTGGCAATTCTTGCTGCACGAATGATTTTCTTTTATAAGGTTATTTTATTTACTAATTAGCA
This sequence comes from Smutsia gigantea, assembly GCA_032199065.1. Classification (NCBI taxonomy): domain Eukaryota; kingdom Metazoa; phylum Chordata; class Mammalia; order Pholidota; family Manidae; genus Smutsia; species Smutsia gigantea. The sequence goes on along the minus strand of JAVSCE010013749.1, from coordinate 110,115 downwards.
TCGACTATCTAGTGCATTAGAAATAGTCTTTTCATGCCTATTTTATGACTGAGAACTGCTTGTGATGAAAATATGTGTAGTCGGTGACTTATTTAAGGTACTTGTAGGCTCTAGGTAAATGCACTGCATGATCATGTGTTACAAACACTGAATGGCATGATGTGTTCTGAGGATAGTTAACACTAAACATGACTAACTTCATTGTCTATGGTGCCCTCTTTTAAGAATCAGATTAGTGGCATGTCTGAAATTGGACTTTGAATCTAATACATTTTAGAGACATAACCTGTTTCTTGTCTCGAAAAAGCAGCTATGACCAAGAGAGTCACTTGCTCATTTTATGAGTGCTTTATATTACGGCAGTTTTGTAAGCAATATTTTTCTGTACAATTTAAAATCTACCATGACTTTCTGTGGCATAGTGAAAATTTGAGAGCTAAACATATCTGGATGTTTATCTGACATAATAGCTACATGTCCTGGGTAAATCACTTAATCTCTACTGATCCTCAATTTTGACATGTATAAAATGAGCTATTATGTCATTTGAAATGTTATAAACAGGATAAATAATACAAATAAAATATCCTACATCATATCTGGGACATAGTGAATATTAAAAGGTAGTGTGGCCCAGATGGGTTTCACTGGTGAATTATCTCAGTTGAGGAAGCAAGAACACTAATTTTACTAAAACTGTTCAGTAAAATAGAGGAGGCAATAACACATTTTATGTAGCTATCATAATCTTGATGCCAAATAAACAAAATAAGAAAAAATTTGTAAAAGCAGAGCCTTAACAAAATAACTACAAAATAGAACACAGCAGGGAATAAAAGGGATAATATATTACAAACAAGTTGGCTTTATCCCTCGAATGCAAAGTTAAGAATTTGAAACTTTGTTTAAATTAACCAAAATCACAAGACTAGAGGAAAAGAAGTCACATGATGATTTAAATAAATGCAGAAAAGTCATTTGACAAATGAAGCATTCATTTGTAATAAAAACTTCACTCAAAGTGGGAATGGTATGGAGCTTTTAATCTGATAAAGTGAATCTGTGAAAAATCCACAGCTAACATTATACTTAATGGGGAAATGCTGGATGTTTTAACCCCAAAACTGATAACTAGGCAAGGGTGTCTACTGTCCTCTCTTTTAGCTATTATTTTGGAGGTCCTAGCTAGTACAATAGGAGAAGAAAAAGAAATATAGATTAAAAGGGAAGCAGTAAAACTCCCTGCTTACAGATAACATAGCTGATTGCACAGAATATGCTGAAGAATTACATAGCAGCTATGAGGAAAAATAAATTAGAGTTGCCCAGGATAGACTGTCAATATACAAATTTAAATGCATTTTAAAAAATTTTAAGTGATATAAGTGATTTATTTATTTTTTTAAAGTTTATTTTGATATCATTAATCTACAATTAAATGAGCAATACTATGGTGATTACACTACCCCCTTCATCAGGTCCCCCCCCAACCCCATTACAGTCACTGTCCATCAGCATAGTGAGATGCCATAGAGTCACTACTTGTCCTCTCTGGGTTGTACAGCCCTCCCCGTGCCCCCCTAACATTACATCTGCTAATCGTAATGTTCCTTCTTCCCCCTTGCCTCTCCCTTCCCACTAAATGCATTTTTATATGCTAGTATAAAGAATTAGAAAAAGAATTCCTTTTACAATAACATGTAATGTTGAACCCTCAGTTATTTCCAAATTGATCTCTAAATGTAATCCCATCCCAAGTCCCCCCAGGCTTTTTTGTTTGTTCTGTAGCAAGACAGGTTAATTTTAAAACTTCTATGAAAGTTAGAATAATCCAAAACAACCTTGAAAAAGAAGAACAAAGTCTGACTTCATGACTTAGTGTAAAACTACAGAAATCAAGACTTTGTGATACTTTCTTCATAAAAATAAACAAATAAATGCAAGGAACAGAATTGAGCCCAGAAATAGACCCACACTTGTACAGTCGACCAGCTTCCAATGGAGGTGCTGAAGCAGTCCAGTGAAGAGAGGGAATTCTTTTCAGAAAAGGATTTAGGTGCCCCAAACACATCCACCCTCCAGTGCACCACTCACAATGATGCATTTGACATGGATTATAGACCTAGAAACAAAACCTGCTAACATTGTAAAGCTTCCAGAAAAAACAAGAAGAATCTCTTTGCAATTTGGGGATAAACAAACATTTCCAAGGCCACAGAAAGCAAAAGCTGTAAAAACTGATAAATTAGGCTTAATCAAAATGGAAGATTTGAGCAAATCAAAAAAAATATTAAAAATCGACAGAATGCCTGAAAAAGGACTGTTATCCAAGAAAAGATTTTTATGAAGCACTTCTACAGCTCAATGAAAAAGAGGCAAAAACCCAGTCTAGTACTTCACCAAGGAAGATGTACAAATGGGTAAGAACACAGGTGGCAAAAATGCTCAGTGTCATTTATCAGGGAAGTGTGAATAAAACCACAATGAGAGACATCCATCGGAATGGCTGAATTTACAAAGATGAACAGCAAATGTTGGTGAGGATGTGGAGCAATTGGAACTCTTTCATCTTTGGTGGGCATGTACAGTTGTGCAACCACTTTGGACAAAAGTCCGGTAATTTCTTCAAAACTAAACATATACAAACCTTAGGATCTACAGTCTCACTTCTAGGTATTTTCCAAAGAGAAATTAAAACATATGTCTACAAAAGGATTTGTATAAGAATGGTCACGGCAGCTTTACTTAGAAAAGTCTGACGTAGAAATAGCCCCAGTGTCCAACAGGAGGGGAGTAGATGAAGTGTAACGGTCATTATTGGAATACTCTGGCCATAAAAAAGCAAATTACTGTTTCATGATCTGACATAGATAATCCTGAAAACCTTTATGCTGCATGAAAAACCTTACCCAAAAGAGTACCTGCTGTCAGGTTACATTTATATCAAGTTCTTGAACAAGAAAAACTAATTTGTGATGAAAATATATGAAAACAGAAGGGATAGGGGCATGGATTGGCCAGAAAGGTCATGAGGGAAATTTTTGGGGTGAGGGTAATGTTCTTCATTTTGATGGAGGTTTGTGTTAACATGTATACATTTGTCAAAGCTTATTGAATGGTACATTAAAAATTTATGTGTATCACTGTATGTTAATTTTGCTAGTAAAACACTAAAGATTTTGAAGTCTTTCTCACACATGCCGAAGGGTTTAGGGGTAAAGTGTACTGACATTTGCAACTATCTTAGAAATGGATCAAAAAAATATAGGTTGATTAAAGGAAAGAGGGATGGAAAGATGCATAAGTATCTGATAAAACACAAATAGAACCAGATATTAGTTATGGAATCTAGGTGGAGGGAAAATGGGTTTTCATTGTATGATTCTCTCAACTCTTCTTTATCTATGAATGTTGTCATAAATACTGGGGGAGAAGATCCTTTCTCAATTCCAGCCTTAAAAGGTAGAAATGACTATCTTGACTTACAGGTGAAGGCATTGAAATCCAGTTCCTCAAAATCCAGTTGTTAAACAACAGAGCTGGTATTAAATGCGGGGGGTGGGGGGGCTCTGCTCCTACAGTCTATGCAGCTAGTCCTCCAATCCTGCATCCATGCTCCCCTTGCCGATCCGAGCACCCAGAGCCCATTGGCTGCTGTAGGAAGTGGACATGAAACCTCAGTTTTGCTTTGAACCCCTGTGGCTACTCTCCATTTTCTCAGTAAACTGACTTTTTTTTAAACAAAAATTATTCTTGAGGGAAAAGAGGCCAGTAGTCAGCTTTTGAGCACACCTGTGCTAAATACCTGTAAAAGACCTACTGAGATGAAACTAGTTATACAATCTGTTTTCTCAAATAATTATATTCCATCCTAAGTTCATGTACAAAGAATTTTAGATACCAAAATTCCAAGTGTATTAGAATCATAAGCCCATGCCTCGGTGTATTTCTTTCTTCCCTCGTTCAAGCAGAAGTCCAGTGGAGTCTTGCGGGTGATGTACCGACCCGTGTCCACGCGCCCCCTGCAGGCGGGCTTGAGCCGGGGAGGGGATGCGCTAGTGGCTGGGAAAGGACAGGGCTCCCTGAGCCCAGGTCTGATCTCACCTGGGCCTGTGGCTTTGCTGACTCCACATCGTCCTTTGGTTCTGCTTTCCATATTTCGTGTGAAGATAAAAATAAAGCAAATTTCAAAGTTGAAAGGGAATTAAAAAGATGATCTAGTCCAATCTCCTCTTTTACTGGTGAGAAAATTGAAGCCTCGTGATTTGTTCAGGGTGCCAGAACTAGGCAGACGCAGAGCCATGTCTTAGGACCATCTTTCCCTGACTTCAGTCCTTCCTTTAGTAGCTGTGAAAGCGCTCCCGGGAGAAACGTGCCACGGCAGCACAAAGTGGTGTCAGCGATGCTGTTGCTTAAGATACACGTAAACATGAGGTGCACATTCTCTGATACTCAGAGAATATGTCTTCTGGATTAATTGATAGGTGTGCTAAGATTTTACGTCAAATCTATAATTGTATAGCCACATGGAAATTACTATATGGAAGTGGTAAAATTCATCCTTCTGTTAATACTCTGATCACTATGCTGAAACTTTTTTATAGATTATTCTTAACTGTAATATTCAATATGTCTAATAAATTATGAGATTCAGTATTTCCGGCATAGATGTTCCCCTGGAACTTGTTGAATGGGAGTATGTAAAGCAACACTGTACAGTTTGCATTTTGAAATAACAGGACTTTTGCAGCATTGTAACTTAATATACTGGCATTTTTTCAAATACATTGTTTTCCTTCTGTCCTAAAAAAGCCAAAAACCATTTTGAGGTAAAGCAGGCTAAATGAAATTTCTTTCAGCCAACTGTGTATTGGCAGCTTTTTAATTTTGGGTAGTTTGTGTTTTGTAGACTTTATGTTAAGAGTGTTACATAATTTTTAAAAACATCTTCATTGACATATAATTGTAGTACAATAAACTGCACATATTTCAATACAATTTGATCAATTTTGACATGTTTAGACAGAGGTGGGACCATCACCACAATCCAGATAAGGCATACTTTCATCATCCCCAAAACTTGCCTCAGAGCTATTTTGCAATATCCCCCTTCCTCCAACCCCATCCGCAGGTAATCATTGGGTTGGGTTTTTTCCCACTGTGAATTAATCTCCATCTCCTATAATTTTGTAGGAATACAATCGTAAATATACACATTTTTTTGGCCAGACTTCTTCAGCTAGTATGTTTTTGATACTCGTCTATGTTTTTGTGTGTATAAGAATTTTGTTCATTTTTCTTTTGCCCTGTAGTATTCCATTACATGGATGGATATGTCATAATTTGCTTATTTGCTTATCTATTGGACATTTAGGTTAATTTCCAATGAATGAGTATTACCAACAGCACTACCAAGTCTTTGTGTAGGTATGTTTTCTTTTCTCATGGGTAAATACTTAGAAGCTGGGGTGGTTGAATTATATAGTATGTGAATGTTTAACATTTTATGAAGCTGCCAAATGAGTTTCCAAAGTGGTTACACCGTTTCTACATTCTCACTGTCAGTGAATGTTGCTCAAAAATCCTTGTCAATACTTGGTACAGTCTTTTTGATTCTGGCCAATCTAAAGGATGTGTAGTGTGACCTCATTGAGTACTTAATTTAAATTGCTCTCCTCTGAGGATTAATGATACTTGTATCTTTTCATGTGCTTTTGGCCATTTACATATTTTCTGTTTTTTTGTCTTTTCTTTGTTTTTCAACATATTTTCTTTTATGAAGTGTCTGTCCAAGTTTTTAATCCATTTTTTCCTTAAGAATAGGCTGTTCCTTATTGACTGGTACAAGTCCTCTTTGTATTTTGACTACAAGTCCTTTGTCTGACACTGTGTTGAGAAAATTTTCTTCTCTAGTATGACTTGCCTTCTCATTGTTTTGTTGGTGTCTTTCTGAAAACAAAATTTTAACATTTTGATGAAGTCTTAGTTATCAATTTTTAGCTTTAATGTTCTGTATTTTGTGTGTGCATTCTGTCTATAAAAAATGCCTACCATAAGATTGTAATATTTTCTCCTATGCTTTCTTTTAGAGGTTTTACAGTTTTAGGTTGTACATTAAGGTCTGTAATCTATTTTGAGTCATTATGTTGAGTGTTAGGGTAAGGATCTTTTTTTTTGTTCAATTTTGATTTCCAATTGATCCAGCATCATTTGTTCAAAAGACTTTTTCCCCTTGTTGAAATGCCTTGACATCGTTGTCAAAAATCAATTACTATATGTGTATGGGTTCATTTTGTTTGGAATTATGTTGAATCTGTAGACCAGTCTGGGGAGAATTGCCATCCATGAATATGGTGCATCTCCCCATTTACTTCTGTATTCTCCAATAAAGCAATGTTTTGCAGTTTTTAGTATAGTGGTATTGGATGCCTTTTCTTGGATTTATTCCTAGATAGTCTTTTTTTTTGCCACTATTGTAAAAGGGATAATAAAAAATAACTTTCAATTTTTTGCCACTTATACATCTTTATAGGACTACTTTTTAATATATATCTTCATGTGCCCATGGTTAAATCTTTCATTAGTTTGTATAGATTTTTATGGGTTCCTTCATATTTTCTAGGTCAGCAGTCATAAAACATGCAAATATTGCTAATTTTACTTCTTTTTCTGACTGTTAATCATTTATTTTCTTGTGTTAATACAGTAATGGGTTGGTCTTCAGTAAAGTGTTGAATTAAGAGTATTGAATGCAGACATTCTTGCCCTGTTCCATATCTCATGAGGAAAGAATTTGGTCTTTCACTCTTTAAGTATGATATTGGCTGTTGTGTTTTCCTAATGTCCTTTATTGGTTTAAAGAAGTTCCCTATACTATTTTTAATTTGCTAGGAGTTTTTATTTTTTAATCATGAAAGGGAGTTGAATTTTGTTAAATGCCTTTTCTTTTTGCATCTATTGAAATGATGATTTTTCTCCTTTATTATATTAATATGGTAAATGACATTGATTTCTGCATGTCAAATGAACCTTCCATTCCTAAGAAAAGCTCCCTTTGTTATATCATTATTTTATGTATATATATTCACACACATGTAAGTGAGCATACATACATATATATATATAATATAATTTTTTGGTGTGTGTTATAATTAGATTACATTTGGTAACATTTTGTTAAGGAAGGATCCTTACATAAATTGTAGGGATATTGAAATGTGATTTTCTTTTTTATAATATCTTTTTTAGATTTTGTTATTAATGTTAAGGCTGACTTTATAAAACATAGTGGGGATCACCCCAACTTCTTACTTTCTGAAAATATTTATGTGAGATAAGTGACTTGAAAGGTTTCCAGAATTCTCTAATGAAAACATTTTGACTTGGAATTTTCTTTTAGGAAAGGTATCTGATAATGTAATTTCATATATATATATATTCCAACTTTCTGTTTTCCTTGTGTCAAATTTAGTGAATTTTTAAGAAATCTGTCAATTTCATATAGTTGTCACATATTTTAGTGTAATGTTGTGTTATTATCATTAAAAGTCTATGAGGTCTGTGTGATTAACACTTTCCCATTCCTGACACTTACATCCCCTCTCACTTCTCGAACATTCCATCTAGGGCTTTGTCAGTTTTGTTGATCTTTTCACATAACTGGCTATTAGATTTTGTCTGTTTTGTCTTTTACTGATGTCTGCTCTTTATTTTCTTCTATTTACTTTAGGGTTTAATTTGTTCTTTTCTTCCAGCTTTTTATCATGGAATATTAGGTCATTAAAAAAAATATTCTTGTCTAATATAAGCATTGTAAGTTAAATGTTTCTCTCTTAGCCCTACTTTAGCTGCACCCCACATTTTCAGTATATTTTTGTTGTCATGCAGTTCTAATTACCTTCTGGATTTGTCTTTTATCTATGAATTATTTTGAAGTGTGTTTTTTTAATTTACAGATATTTGGTGATTTTTCTAGATACTGTCATTTTTTGCTAATTTAACTACTCTGTGGTCAGAGAATATACTCTGGTTTTGATTTTTAATATTAAGACTTTGTTAATAAACCAGAATATGGTCTATCTTGCTGAATGTACCATGTATATTTCAAAGTAATATGAATTCTGAAGTTGTTAGATGAGTGTTCTATGAATGTTAAGTAGATCAAGGTAGTCAGTTGTGTTTTTGAGATCTGTGTTTTTGCTGACTTTTTGGGGGGATGTGGGGGGCAAATCTAGTTTTTCTATGAATTATTCAAAAGGAGGTATTAAAATCTCTTATCAAGAGTGTAGAATTGTCTAATTCTCTTAATACTGTCAACATTTATAAAATACATTTTTAGGCTCTATTAGGTGCATTGACAATTGTCTACCTGGTGAACTGTCATTGTTAGCATTTGAAATACTCCTTTTAATCTCTGGAAATACTCTGTCTTTAAATTTATGGTATCTGATAGTAAAATTCCATTCCATATTAACTGTATAGTATGTATTCTTTCTATTCACTGCTGTAAGCCTATTTTCTTTAAAGTGTCTCTTTTTATGGCCAATATATAGTAGTTTGTACTTTTATATCCACTCTGCCAATCTGTGGCATTTAATTAGAGTCTTTAGACCAAGGTTGAATTTAGATTCACCATTAAATTATTTTCTGTTTGTTTCCTCTGCTTTTTGATCTTCAGTTCCCTCTTTTCTGCAGTCTTTTAGATCCATGCTTCCCTGGGGGATCGTTTTCATTCAGGGTAGAGAATGCCATTAGCATAACTTATCTGTCAAGTCTCCTGGTGATGAAGCATCTTATTTTTCCTTTATCTGAAAATACATTCATTTTGCTTTCATTTCTGTAGAATATTTCCATTAAATACAGAATTCTGGTTTGACAGTGTTTTTTGTTTCTTCCTTCAGGCCATAAAGGTTTTCTGCCATCAGGTGTCCATGGTTTCTGATGAGAAACCCTCAGTATTCCAGCCCATTCCCTTCTGTGTAATGGGCATATGTATCTAGCTCTTTTCAACAATTCTTTGTTTACATTTGTTTTTCACCAGTTTGACTATGATGTGTCTGGGCTTGGCTTTCTTTGTGTTTGTGGATAACAAAGCTGCTTCAGTCTGTAAATTTATGTATTTGACTAAATTTGGAAAACTCTAAGGCATTACTTATTCAAAAATTTTTTTTCTCAAAAACTGCATGATCTCACTAATAGGTGGGATCCAGAAAAGTTGAACACTTAGAGGCAGAGAGTAGAATATTGGCTACCAGGGGCAGGAAGGTGGGGAGATGTTGGTTAAAGTGCACAAAACTGAAGTTTTGTAGAATGAATGAGTCTAGAGGTCTAATATTCAGCATGATAACTATAGTTGATAACACTCTATTGAATATTGGAAATTTGCTAAGAGGGTAGTGACTTTAGAAATCACTCTGTATATGCATATAAAATCATGTTCTACACCTTAAATATATATAATTGATATTAAAAAAATTTTTTCTAAATCTCTCTCCTCTCTGCTACTCCAACTACATACATATATTAAGTCTTTGGAAATTGTCTCACACATCTCTGAGGTTTTTTTAATCTATTTCATTATTTTTTTCAGATTGAGTTATTTCTGTTGCTTTAAGTTCCTGATTCTTTCTTAGATTATTTCCATACTGCTGTTAAGTTTACCCAGTGAGTTTTTCATCTTAAGTACTGTACTTTTCACTTCCAAATTTATTTATTTATTTTTCTCCATTGAGAAGTCATGTATTTTTATTTAACAGTGTTTTACTTTACTCATGAAGCATAGTTATAGCAGCTGCATACATGTCTTTGATAGCTGCATCATGTACATCATCTCATGGTTTTTGTCTTTTCCCTTGATAATTGACCATATTTTTCCTGTTTGTGTTTTGAATAGTTTACTAGATATTGTGAATATTCTGCTTTGAGGGCCTGTCATAATATTTCTATTATAAACAGCTGGAGAATGAGGTTTATTTTTGCAGACAATTAAGCCACTTAAATTCAGAATGTATTTTGTGTCTCACATTCAGGAGGTAGTTCAAATCTCGGTTCATTCTCTAAGGCTTCACTATGTTGGTGTGTTTCTCCCTGATGCATGTGAAATTTTAGATTAGAATGAGGTTTGTACAGAAATCTCAAGTCTCAGTTCAGCTCTGAAAGCCTTTGGTTTCCTCATTTGGGACTGTTTCGTGCATGCTTAGCTCAAGCATTAGATGATACTTGTTCATTCACAGAGTTAAGGGATCCCTTTCTTTCATTCTCTCATCTCAGGGATTCTATCCAAAGATTCTCGCCTGCAGGTGTCTTTATTTCTGGTTCTTCTTGCTGGGAAAGCAATGTTGATCTTAGAGATTATCTACTTGTGCAGCTACCATTGCTCATCTCTTCACAACTTTGCAGTTGGGGTCTACCTTTGGTGTCACACTGCACAAGAAAAAACAAAAACAAGAAACAAAATGGGAAGCTCCCATTATGCAAATCATGTTTCCAAGTTTTGACTCTATTCCATACTTGCCTGCTTTTAAGAATCTTCAGGTGACTAAGATGTGTATGTATGTATGTGTGGGTGTATATGTGTATGTGTGTCTACATATGCATGTGTATATGTATGTGTGTATAGATATGCATCTATACATGTGTATGTGTGTATATGCATGTGTGTATGTATATATATGTTATGAGTGTATATGTATGTGTATGTATGTGTGTGTGTATGTGCATGTGTGTATGTATCTCTCTGTATATAAAGTTTAAAGTTTTAGCTGTAAGCTACATGAGCAATAGGTGGTAGTGGGCTTAAACCTGCCATGACTGAACCAGAACCCATATTGAATTTTTTCCCCTAAAAAGTTATGTGTCAAGATAAAAAATCTTTATTTTAAAGTCAGGTAAACCATTGTGACAAAGAAAGCTCTCTTCACATGTGAGTTCACAGAGAAGAGCAGAAGTGATTGCCGAATTGTGTCCATTGCAAACACGCATGTGCACACACACACACACACACACACACACACACACTCAAGAAGTTAGATTCCACATTCTAGCTATTCTTGGATTTTCATTCTTTCAAGGGCATGGCAGGCAGTGCTATGTTTTCTTCCTTCACTGGGTTGTTAAAGATAAAATTGATTATATGAATTGCTTGGAGTCATCAGAATCCAGCCATATATATATTAAGGTGGTATTATTACTGTAATGCACAACTAATCCTTAGGACCAAATCTTGATGTTGATTTAAATATGTTTTAAGTTAAGAGTAAAGAGTTTAAACATTGGAGACAATGTTTCCTGTTGTAAAATGCATACAATAGGTCAGATAAAACTTCCTTATGAAGTTTATATAGTGACAAAATATAAAAATCAAAGTATAAATAATTATGTCTGAATGATGTGTATTTTGGAAATAGTACAGTATTCTTTTTTGTTTCTCAGAATAAACAGAGGCTGATGTGTATTGTATAGTATGTATTTCTACTTTTTTTGTTGGTGATTAAGTGACTCTTAAGGAAATGAAGAATGAGGGCAGCAAGGCCATTTTATGTAACAATGAAGTTAAATTAAAAAAAAAATAAAGAATGTGTAGACATGTGATAAAACATATGATTTTGTATAAACTTAACATGCCCTGAATTGGATCCAGTTATTTGAATAGGGCTCAGATAAGGAGCACATTGCCCCTTGTTCAGGTGAAAGAATTTCATAATGGGCACTTTCCAAGCATTTATTATTATTGTTTGTTCCTTGGAATTGTGGGTACAAAAATAGCAGCTCTCAGAATTCATATTATTATTTATAAAATCAGGCACCATTTAGACATTTTGTTATATAATGAGAATTTTTAAAGTAATTAAATCTCTATTTTATCATATCAAATTACCTCAGTGTTTTACGTTTTTACAATTGAGATGTAATTTGTATTCAGTAAAATATGTAAATCTTAGTGTAAGCCCCAATGGCTTTCACAGATTCACTTTTTACATCTGTGACCCTGATTAAGACATAGACCGCATCTGTCACCCCTGAAGCTCCTTTCCCACCCCTCTCCTGTCAATGTCCTGCGTCCTCCCAGCCCGGAGGTCAGTTTGACTTTTGTCGGCACATATGAGTCTCCTGTTCTTAACTTCATAGAAACAGAATTGTGCAGTGTGCATGTGCTCTTTTACATAATGTTTTGAGGTTCCTGTTTTGTATATATCAGTTCTTTTATTTCCATTGTTGAGTAGTAGTCAGTTTTATCAGTGTGACCCAGTTTGGTTATTCATGTTTCTATTGCTGGCTTGCTTCCAATTTGGGGCTATTATGAATAGAAACACTTAGAACTTTATTGTACATGACTTTTTTGTGGATATTCTCACTTTTGATATTACATAAGTTCATTATATGTTATTTTGAATATAGCAATTTGTGTATTGAATTTCATGTCACCTTTTAGAAGATAATTTACTATAAAAAGAAAAAATGGTCCCCGGACATAAAAGTTATACTAAAATTTTAAACATTTTTGAAAGATTTTCTTTTATGAAACATAGATTGTCCATATTCAGTTCTCCTGTACAAACTGAAGAAAAGCTAAATGTTATAAATCTATTAAAAGTATATGAAATTCTCACTTTTTCCGAACAACTTATATGGTTATTTCATCCCTTGAAGACCAACCATGTGGTTCCATACCTTTTCTCCACTATGCTCTTTCACTATACTATGTAATAAGCGCTTTATATGTCCGTCTCCTCATGAGACCGTAAGCTCCCTGGAGACAAAGACAGTATGTGTCTTACTCATGTTCTGTCCCTGGCATTTAGCACTTTGCCTGGCATATGGTAGGTACATTTTAGGCACTGAGTGAGCTGAGTAAGTGCCTTTTGTCTAGGGTGTTTATCTGCCTTGCAAAAGTTGTTTTTCACTATGGAAACATAACACACACTTAGCTTTAGCTCAGTTTACTGTTCTCTTTATGTCTTAACTTTTTTGTTTAATACATGAGCTGACTTATCCCAGTTTCCTGTTTATATAGAGTAGGCTTGTGATGAAAATGCATACTACCAAAAAGCCATATTTATTTTATTAGTTTAATAACATTATATTAAACTCCACTGATGTGTCATTGAGAAAAAACAACTTTAAGTGAAGACATTCTATCTATATGCACATATATGCATATATATACATACACACACATATATATACACATACACACATATGTATTAACTCATCTTTCAGGGTATATTACCCTTAGTATACTATATACTTAGTGTATAGAATACAAATATCACTTTATCTGTTTTTAATGTTGGCGACAGATGCAATATCTATTTTACTGAATTAAAAGACCTTGAAATTATGCGTGGTTTTCATTACTCCTGAGATTTCTATGTTGAATCAAAGGTCTTTATTCTAATCATCTCAGACCCCTCTTTTCTGATCTTGCAGCTACCATCTGTCGGTGCTTTATAGCATAACCTTTTCTGATTGGGGCATGATGGCAGATGGACAGCAGGTGGTCCTGCCCACTGCCCACCTCTTGGTCATCCCTGCCCAGGCAGGGACTATCAGTTTGTCTCCACTGCTGTGGGCTCTGGTTCTGTGTTTGGTATCACAGCCAAGGGTCTGGACTGATGCATAGCAGGACAGCTATTGGTCATTGTGACCAGCTCATGGTTGAAGTTTAAGAGTAAGGTTGGAGGGCCCAGTGGGTCTGTAAAAGCACTTGAGAGGAAATGTGTTTCTATTTCACTGTGTGCTGGCTGCCCGGGACCACAGAGTCAGCTTGTTCTCAAGGTTGACATGGCATAATTAGGAAAATATTATTGTCATGTAGGTATTTACCTATTTTTAAAATATAACTTGGTTCCCCTAAAGTCTGTGTCTGTACAAAATCACATGAGGAAGCAAGTGAGAAGTAGAGATGGACAGACTGTGGTTGGATGTTTAAGCCAAATGTTTTTATCGAAACTGTTGGGCAACTTGTCATCTTCTGGAATTCCTAGGGATACTGCATGATGAAAACTTGGACTAATGATAACATTTTGAATACAGACACTATGACTGCTTCCACGATAGCATTAAAACATAGTTTGTGATATTGCTAGTCTTTACAAGGGGAAAGAACAAAGTTTTGTTTTTTTATTCTGAACTCTCTGCATACCTTCTTTTTTAAGGATGTGTGCATAAATGTGCTGCTTTACAAGGGACTCTCTTCACTGTAGGTAGAAACCAGGCTGGAGTCACCAGATGAGGCTGGGCGAGCCCTGGTGGAGGGGAGGCTGGGCAGTGCCCATGAATGCAGTGTGATGGAGGAGTCACACTGCGTGCTTAGCTGAGGTTTTTCTTACTTAGTTCCTTTAGACTTGGAACTTCACAGAAGTCATGTTGCATCTTTCCTCAGCTAAGCTGAATCTTAATTTTAATTAATAGCAGAAGAGAGTTTATCTAAGGAATATGTGTTCACAGATATTTAAATAAGTATCTATCATAAATATAAAAACTGTCACACTCTCTCTACTGAGCCATCCCTAACTTACCATCCAGGTTGAAAGGAGGCCCTCAGCATACTTCATTCCTGCCCTACACTCTGAACTCAATTGAAATATTGTGCCCTGGTGGTTGATAGTGTTTCTGTTCATGGAATAGGTAGATAATGACATTATTGCACAATTTATTAATAAAAATTGTTCACATTTCAATAGTGTGTGCTTGGAGTCAGAGGTTGCTCCTATATACACATAATAAATTATGCTGTTCCAAATTACATCGATAATAGCGGTGGTTATTCTCAAATAAATTATATTTGCATTAGGTCAGGAGAGTCCATCAATCTGATTTAGATATCTGCAGTGTTACCCACTTTAAAATCTAGATTGTAATAGGTTGTTGGGCAATCATTTACCTAGACCTTGAGGAATCTGTACCTTATAAAGTGAATGTACATTGTATTCAGTGTTCTGTCATATATTTTTATCTTTCTTTTCTATTTTCTTCTTTCTTAATTTAATAAATATTTGAAAGTTAATTTTAAAAAATTCTGTGCTTATGTCCTCAGCTGACACTATGGTGTGTGTGTGTGTGTGTGTGTGTGTGATTATCCAGGTTACAGATTTGATACGTAGCCAAGGAGCCTTCATTTGGACCCATGGCACTCTATCTGGGGCCTCCTTGAAACCAACTCATTTATTCTCTCCTTTTAAAGGGGTTTTGAAATAGAAAAAGTCTGTTACAGCACCACCCAGGATGGCCTAAAGATGACTTAAAGGACTGTTATACACCTGCTAGTACCTGACTGTGAATCTTGCTAACAGGATTTCAGGTGAGGTGTGGACAGGATTTAATTAGTCATAAATCAGTAAATGTTTGAACAGAGACTTAGCCTGAAATTCTCTATCTGACTGATACTACTGAGGCACTCCAACCCCAGAAAGCTGTCTTACGATGAATTCCCATCACCATGGAGTCAAAGCAAAGCTGTGAACTTGAGGAAACTGAGCAATCCTGTGGCTTAGCCAGCTCGATGGATGCCCTGCGTCCCGCTGTGCTGGCCGCTTCCCCCAGGCTTGTTCTTGCCTTGGGAGGCAGCTTTTAGCAGAGCAGTCACAACTGCAACGGACAGTCCTTCAGACCCTGAGCTGTCCTATGTGGACCGTCTGCCATAAACAGCTAATTTCTTGTATTTACTTACCTTTCACATTGGTGCTTATGCATTTCACAGTGCTTCACCCACGCTTTATCTCTTTCGATTAAAAAAAAAACCATTAGGCAAACAGAGATGCAACTTCAGTAACCAAGAAAACAAATCGAAGTTGAGCGTCCAATTTGATTCATTTATTGCCTTTCAGTTACAGCCATGACCATGGGGTGTGTCCTGGAAAAATAAGACAACACCCTTGCCTTCGAGGCACTTGGTTCTCATAGGCAGTGCTGCTGACCAGCAGAGTGACATAAGCAGGAATGTGCAGTGTAAGTCTTACCATAAGTATGAAAGCAGGCTACAGTGTCAGGGACAGGAGCTGCTCTCCATGCAGGGTGTCAGAGAAGGCTCCTAATTGTGGTGCATGTGCATAAATATATATATATATATATTTCACATTTAGCTTTTTTTATTGAGAGATAATTTATAGATGGAGAATTTCATAAATCTTAAGCATACAGTTTGATGAGTTTTGATACATGTGACCAGTACCCCTACAGATAGACCATTCCTATCACCAGGAGGACATCGCTCCAGCACTTTCCCACCTGGTCGCCACATGCCCCGAGGTCTGCAGCTCTGTGTACGTGGAGCCGTACAGTATGCGCTGTCTTGTGGCTGGCTTCTCTCCTCTCAGACTGGATGTTCATCCATGTCAGCACTCCACTGTGACCGTCCGTTTTCATTGTTCTGCTGTCTGGATGTGCCACAGTTTGTTTATTCGTCCCCGACAGTGGGCATTTGGATTGCTTCCAGTTTGGGCCATTATAAATAAAGCCGTTAGAAACATTTTTGAATCAGGTTTTTATGTGTCGGTGTTTACATTTTCAAAGGGCAGGTGTTTAAGAGAACGTCCATGCCCGTTTCCGAAGACGTCTGCCCTTCTGCCCGTCCACCAGTGCTAGGGGAGCTCTGGTGTTCTGCGTTGTTTTTCCCTCACATCATCATCATCATGAACATTGGTGTTTTCCGTCTTTTAAATTTCAGCCATTTGAGTGGGTGTGTAATGGTGTCTCATGTGGTTTTGATTTGCATTTCCAAAATGACTAATGCTGGTGAGCACATATTCATGTGCTAATTGAGTATTCATCTGTATTGTTTTGTGAAGTGCCTATTCAGGTCTTTTGCTCATATATTGAGTTGTCTTTTTATTATTGAATTGTAGGAGTGAAACAGAAGTCCTCTATCAGATATGTGTATTGTGAGTTTTTCTCCCAGTCTGTAACTTTTCCTACTTATTTTCCTAATGATGTCTTTCAAAGAGCAAGCATTTTAATTTTGATAAGTCCATTTTATAATTTTTTATTGTTAATGTTTTCTTGTACTCTGCAAGAAATTTCTGCCTTCCCCAAGATCACAAAGATACTCTCTTATATTTTCCTCCAGAAGTATTATAGTTTAATTTTAATGTTTAGATCTGTAATAATCAAGGATACATTTTTGTGTGTAATTTGAGAGGTATGGGTAAAGTTCACTCTCCATGCCCCAAATAAATAGCCAATTGTTGTTCTAGCATGGTTGAGAAGATTTTCCTTTACCTATAGAAATGCTTTTGGGGCCTCGGTTGAAAAATCAGTATGTTGGGCTTCTATTTAGGATACAGAGATGAAAACAGCAGTGTTCCTATTCTTATAACAACCAGAAAATGGTAGAAAATTTGTAAATACATAACTTCTTGAACCCATGAGAAAGCTGAGGTCCCAAGGAAACCAACTAGCCTAAAACAAAGGAAAGACACATGCCTCCAAGGAGCGATGAAGAGCAAGCACCTCTCTACCAAACCAGACGTGTAGGGACATTGGTAAGAAGGCGTCAGCAAAAGTTTTTAACAAATTGCCAAAAGCCAAAATGTGGGCTAGTAAAAAAGGTAAAGCTTCTGGGGACTGCAGGCACAAGGGACTTTCCAGTCACTGCAGGCTCTGCCGAGGCACAGGGCATGCACAAAAGTGACGGTCAAGAGTCCTGTGAAGTCATCTCCTGTGCAGGCCTGGGGGAGCGGCTCAGCTCAGGCTGCAGGCCTGCCTGTATCATTCTTTGCTCTCTCTCCTGTGGGACGGAAGCCTAACCTACAGGGGGAGAGCAAAGGACACATCCTTAGGGCCCTGGTGGAAGCTCATTGCAGCCGGAGGAAGGTGCAGAACAAAGCCCTCTGTCTGTCCTTGGGTATGCGGCAGGAATACATCTCGGGCCCAGAACTACAGGTGGGCATGGAGCAGAACCCATCAGATGGTCCCATTTCCAAGACCCAGGGACTTGTGTCTGCCTAGTAAACCAGAGCAATGGAGAACATGCCCCACTCTTCAGCACTTGGCCGACAAGTGTCAATTGGCAAATACTAGTATGGCCCCCAATTTACAGGTGGGAAATTAGGGACAGAGACAGTGAGTTGCCCCCAAATTCCATACCTGGTAAATAGGAAAACTGAATTTGAGCCAAGGTAGTCTGGCTCCAAAATCCACATGCACAATGTGCAGTATTGCAGAGGCAGGAGAGTGGGGCTGGGGAGGGGAATGAGGCAAAGCAGAAGAGTGGGCTGTTCCAGGACAGAGGGGATGCTCAAGGGAAGGTATGGTGTTAAGAAAGGTCTGCAAGTCAACAAGACCAGATTTAACAGAGCTTTTAAGCCAGGGGAGGGATGAAAAGTATCCATTGGACTTTGGAATTTAGGAAATTATCTGTAACATTGGCAGCAGGTAGTCTCACTAAAATGGTAAAGATTGAAACCAGAATCCATTGGACTGAGAAAGGTGTGTGGAGTGAAGAGGATGGGTCAGTAAAACATCCACCTCCCTGAAAGTTAGGACAGGATGAGGAGGATTGGCACACAGGTCATGACTGACATGGGAGCAAAGGCGGATTGAGGATACAAGTGATCTGAGCTTGTCGACAAGAGGAAGAAGAAAGTAGAATGCGGACGTTTGTCTTTCTAAGAAAGAAAAGTAACTCTAAGGTGGAGTAAAGAGGTTTGTTTATGTGTCTGGGATATGTATTAAGGGGGGTTCCTGGGAGTATGAGTACCCTTATGCACAATATTAAAAGATATGTAATTGTTTTCTTTCAATATATTCCTTATGTTGGATAAAAACATACCTATTCTTGGAGACATATATATTAATCTTACAGGCATCTTCCTTGTGATTTGTCTGAATGAGCTATCCAGGAAAAAGTTGTTTCATCTCCACTGATGTGTGTTTGATATGCACTCTGTCAGAATACAGCTTTTTGGTAATGCTGCAATAAACAACTGTCATCTCTTAGTAACACATAACAGACACAGTAACTCAATCACTCCATCTTATTTGACATAATGGGAAATGGCTTGAAAAATGCGAGCTCAAAGAACCAGGTGGCAACTCCAGGAAGCATGAGTTTTAGGATTTCTACTGGTACAGGGATGTCTTTTTGGGTCAGGACTGGGGAAACTTCCATGTCTTTATGATCACTCCTAATATACGGATGTCTCAAGTGTCAAACGTATGGGAAGAGAGTATACATTTATATAAGTCTGTTACCAGTGTGTTAAAGCATATGACTATTTAAATATTTTTAATCCTGTAATTGACAACTAGTAGAACCGTTAGAAGTTATGCAAGTTCAACTACAGCCATGAAGTTTCAGCTGACCTTAGAGACTTATTCATGATAGCCAATTCCTCTGGCCAATCTAGAAGGCATTCCACCTGGCAGAAACACTGCCAGCGTCCTTCCTTATGCTTGTAAATGCCTGGTTGTGTGGATAAGATTGTATGGTCAGGCCCATCTCCATAATAGCCATCTCATTCTAAATACTCACTCCTTCCAATAATACAAATGCAGTACATTTTGTGATCATTGAAAACGCATGTTTTTTACTCCAAATGTGTGAGTGGGCTTATTTATATCTCTGGCTTAAATATTAATACATATCAGTGAAAAAATCAAGTTTTTATTTGGAAATTGAATTGACATTGGGAACTTTGTCACAGTGGGTTACATGGAAGAACTTGGCCAAGTTTATCAGCCATAGTTGGCCTAGTTTTCTGCATATGCTTGCCAGACGCGGAAGCCAGCTCCTTGCCTGGGGGCGCGGGAACCCAGAAGGAAGACTTGGAACCAGTGTCATTTAATCCATTGGGTGTCTTTCATTTTGCTTAGATTTTGCCTGGAGAGGTCTAATTGTACCAGTAGAATATAAATAGGAAAATGAGGCTTGTTTTTGCCTTATATTAGCTACAGAGATTCATAGAATGCTCTTGTTAAGCCTTTTGGGAACACAGCTGCAAAAAATATATATTAAAAATATGAACTTCTTGGTGAAAAAACAGTTCTAAATGAGACTAGTTGAACAAATGAGTGAATTAACGAAATATGCTTTTTATTTAGTGGTTCTCCTGTGTAAGTTATCACTTAAAATGGGATGCCATGAAAATATTTGTATTCATATGAAATCCGTCCCATGTGTAACATACTTAATTTTTGACAAATCAGTCACACAATTTAAAGGTCATATATTTATAGCTGATTCAACCCCAAAATGAAGAGAGATGTCAAAGCATCGAGCATATTGGACGTTTCCACATGATTAAGCAAGATAGCAGGAATTGTTCTCAGGCAGATCTCTGCTTCTTTGTGTCTGCATGTTTTTGCTAGTTCTCTAATTTGCATTTTTCATAGAACATTTTTTCATATTTACATTAGCATGTAATTAGCATATATGAAATTCCATAATGGGGTATGTAAATGTTCCCTCCTTTGTAAGAGAAAAATGGGTGTGGGTTTTTATTTCCCTCACTAAAATGTCTCTAGGTTATCTGGTACTTAGGGGATAATATATTTTTTAATGAAATGAACAGTTTTAAGTGATTCAGTAGCCTTTTAAGTTCCATTTTTAAATCAAGGTGTTAATAGTTAAGGGCAGGTGTTTGTGCCTCGGAATTTTGTAAAACAGTTCTACGTGCCTGTTACTTCTTCCCTTCTCCACGTTTGTCATCCGAATCCTGGAACCACTCATTGACTCTCAAAGGGAAGCTTGCATTGTTCTCATAAAATCTTCAGACAACCAGACCTCTACTCACTAATGCCAAGTGGTGACACTCCTCAGAGCGAGCTTCCCTGGAGCTCCTCTCAGTTCACTGTAAAAATACTGCATTTGAGGAAAGTGTTCTAATGATGTTCACCAAAATTGTTTTCAGTGGCGTGTGTGTAGCTGCTGCATTTGCTCCAGAAAGGAACTGTTGGTCGTGTATAGAGATTGTTGGCACGTGAAATGGGCAGCGGTAAATGGTCAAGAAGTGGAGATGGTGGTCCTCATGCCCTCCAACTTGCTATATACTCTACGTTTCAATTTTTCCCTTTGTGACTTGCAGGTTGACTGACATAAGCATTTTCTACTGTCTCCATCATCCCTCAAATCCCAACATGTGTAATAAAATGTCTACCTGTAGAACTACTGTGAAATTCCAGTAACCATTTCAGGAATGGGAAAGATGGATTTGGAAACCCTGAACGCACCATGATGCTTAACATCACACAGCGCTGAACTTGCTCAGATGAGCTATAATTACATTTGTCTCCCCGCCCAACTGTGAGCTAATTAAGAGCAGGGAAAATCATCTTTTTAGATTTCCAATCCCTAGCATAATATCTGTTATATCAGAAGTATTCAATAAATGCTAGTGGAATGAAGAAGTTTAATGACTCATCATTAAAGAGGATTATTCTCCTTTGTAATCTTCCCTGAAGTCATGTATTTTTTTGCTTAGGTAAATGGCAAGAATTCATATTTTTCTTTTGGGATTTACTGACATCAACTTTTATGTTAGTAGTAAAAAGACACTGGAGTTAATATGCAAATACTTGTTTAAATTTTTTTGCTTACATGCTGTGCTTCACTGGGAGGACTTCCTTGCCTGAGACTTTATTTCTTCATCCATAAAATAGGTGAATAATATCTGTTCTATGTCGGTGTTATTTCACAGAGTTGTCCTTTTTTCTTCAAGAAGCTTTAAAATTTTTCCATATTCTTAAACTGCCAAGCTCACTTAGTAAGGATAAAAATTTGAAGTATTCATTGGTGCTTTAAAACACTGCCTGTGAATCTTACTGCCGTGGGGCGGCCTCACTCATGGAATTGGTGACCTTTATTGCTTTAGGGGCAGGGCAGATACAGTTTCGATTCTAGAACAAACGTGTCCTTGTACCGTTGTCAGAGAAGTTCTTATACAAACCAGCTTCCATTTATGTGTTGAGAAGAAGGCGTGAGGATTTAGCCTAACATTCAAGCCTGTGATGGTGAGAGCTAAGTGCACAGGAGGGAATGTTCCCCTCTACCTTCCCCACTGGAAGTGAAAAATGATCCTCCATGGAGTTTGGGGTGGGGACAGAGAGCAAGACACTTTAAAAAGAAAACGAGAAGGTTGAAGAGGGAGATGAAGCAAAGGGGGCTGTGTCTCCCTTCCCCACAGGAACCACAGGGGAATGCCCCCTGGCCCGTGTAGTAGAGCTGAAAAGTAGCCTGTTGAGTAAAGGCCGCTCTGCTCACCTCTCCTCCAGCTGCCTCGTGTCTTGGATTTGTCCCAGACGGTCTGGTGGGGTGGAGACAGTGAACTAAGCCTGAAAGTGGGGGTCGGCACACCTTACAGGAGTCCCTGTATCTCAGAGCAAGGGGTATCCATGGCAGACTGCAGAGTACCCTTCTCCACCTGGGGTCCCGACAGTGGGTACTGCCCCATCTCTGAGGTGAGGATTGAGAACTGAGGTGAAGAGTCTGGTCATGTGGGGGAGAGGGCCAGACACAGTCATTGCTCAGGCCTGAGCTGAGTGAGTGCCTCAGATGCTTCAGAAGCAGGGGAGGCAGAGACCAGCACCGGCAGACGAGGCCTGGTGAGCTTGGCCTCACTCAGGACGGGGCAGCCCACCTGGGAAGGTGGAGATCTGGTCAGGAGAAGGGAGGGAAAGACCAGGAAGACCAGAAATGTGCCCCAAACTGATTGTTCTCTAGAGAACCCGTGTTCTGCCAAATGAATGAGCTTTAAGTTTAAATGTTGGTTTAGTGTTGCCTTTTTACCACCACATGTGGATGAAGACTTAAGCCAGACGAGGTCAATTATGTGATGGGAGAAACAATTTAAAAAAATTAGTTTCTGCACATCTGTGTTATAATGAGTAAATTTCAAATCAAGCACACTAGTCTACCTTCCCCTTTATTTGTATCTTGCACATGTATTGTGTTCTTGTTTATAATTCATGTGTTTGTAATATTTTATGTTATGCAGAGGGCTTTCACATACACCCTCTCATCTGCTTCACCCTAACACCATAAAGGAATGCCAGTAGTGTTATGCTTGTATTTCAGGTGAGGAAATTGAAGATTTGTCTAAGAGCAAATAGCTGATGAGAGAGAAGGAAGGGGCGGCTGGGAGTCCAGGCCTCCTTCCACACGTGCTACTCCATCACGGCTCACTGTGCTTCTCCCTAGATCCTACGTTCTGTTGGCAAGTGGTTATTTCTTAGGACCTCTTACACATTTTTTTAATTAAAGAAATACTGTTGCAAAGCTTTATCAAGATGTATTTAAAATGAAAATATTCTCTATCTAGCATGCAATTGATTCTTTTGATTTGATTGTTTTAGTCAAAATCTCACTAGAAGAGTGTGTCTAGGTGATAGTGTATTGTGTACGTCTAGGCAAAAGAAATAGCAGCCTTTGGAAAATTCATTCCAATAATTTCTTATCCTGGAAAGAAAATGCAGAGAACAACAAAAGTGAGTCAATATTTTATAGATTCAAGGTCCATATTCTATGTCAATGTCAATAGTATATAAGTTCCAAAGGATTTGTGTCACTATTAAGTTAGGAATGTCCCACTGTTATTTGATGGGTAGTAGATTTAGTCCTATAACGGGCAGAAACAAAGAGAACACATAGGATAAAGAGCAAACACTTTTTGTAAAACAATGGCAAATCTCTGCCGAGCTTCAATACAAAGGAATAGAGACCATCTCTTCTCTTTGGCTATTCCTTCATCTTTGGCATTTATGAATTTATGGCTTGTTTTTTTTACCTTTCCTAGAGCCTGAAGTGCTGCGTGTCTGCCCTGCTTTGGCAGGTACTTCTCAGCAGAGTGAGTGTGCGTCACATCTCCATAAGGCAGGTCGTGGACAGGCGCGTGCTGTTAGAATCGGGGGAGAGGCTGTAATTTGATGATCGCATTTGTATGTGTTTGCACACTCTGTGTCGTCTTTGGCCATAAGCTTTGTGCTCTCAGTATTCGATCTAGCTGAATTTGTTGAGCTCATGTTCATGATTGTAGAAGTAGATCTGTAGGGTTTGTTCAGTGGTATTTTTCATTGCTAACATATTTTATAACTGGCCAGGTTTATGGAAAACCCAGTTGGTTTGTTTCTCTGAGAGATGCATATCACAGAAGGTCTTTCCACCTTCTGCAGGGATTGCTGTTTGCCACTAGAGTTCAGTGGACCACACAGCACCTCCACCAGTCACACACTTACTCTCACTCTTTAAATAACTCCTTTTAGGATGTGAGGAGAGCATGTTGGCCCTTTCATGTATAAATTTTATTTTCAATGTCAGATCAGATTCACTGTTAGGATATTGTAAATTCACATTGTAAAGTCCTTTGGAATTCTTTTTGTGTTCATATTTTTAGTGTCTTCACACCAAGTGGAATTTCTCCACCTCATCTTTATAGATCAGTGATGAAAGCGGGTGAAACGTGCAGACCCATGTTTTTGTGTGCCTAGTGGAGGCCTCTCTTCTACATCCTTTCTGCTAATCATTGATGCAATGGACAACAAGTTTACAAATGCTGAAGTTAAATAAATCTTATCCATCACTTTGGAAAAATGACAATACAACATGTCCATGTGTTTAAATAACTTGTTGGAGTATTTTTGGCTAAATTGGGAGAGCGTTGCTCCCGATAATAACGCCATTTGATTTATCAAAGCTTTCCATATTACCTGTAATGAACTCAATGTCCTTAATATCCACAGTTCATTTTTTATTCTATTGAAAATGGCTCCATATGAAGCGTATAATGAAAATACCCCTACCTGTATTTAAAATATTGACAAATCCTCCATTACATTCACGTGGATTCATTGTGTAGTCATCTCAGGACTGAAATTTTACAACTGGAGTAATAGTTGGGACAGCATCGTTAGAGATGCGTCTGGACCTCCTCAAAGAGAATGCGGTGGACACACGGTGACTGCTGAGCATCTCTTGCCATTGCTGTGAGATGAAAGTTTTCTTTTTCTTTGCTTTTATGTATTTTAAAAACAATTATTTTTCTCTTTGGTTCTCCAGTTTCCATTTAGCTCTTCCAGTGTTACTGTCTTTTTTCCTCCTCATTTTCATATAAAAATGATACTGGCTTGAAAGTGTAAATAGCTTGGGTAAGAGAGAGAATTAGCTGTGCTTCAAATATTTCTGCATCTGGCTCTAGAACATCGTTCATATTGATATGAGTTCTCTAATTCGTGTCTATTTGGAAGTTTGGAAGTACTGTGTACACATTTCAGCAAATTTTGGCAACAGCCCCATTCTCCGATGAGGAAGTGCCTGTCTTCTTGTGCCATTTCCCAGCCCTGGGGTCTTGTTCACACCGAGCTCTTTTGTTAAGGACTCAGCATAAAGGGCTTTGATGCTCTGGAGCCCATCCCTGACTCACTATCAGCCAAAACTTTGTGTCTGGCGGGCAGTTTTTCCGTGAGTGGTAAGGTCAGCCTCATACAGTATTACACAACCTTCCCCATTCCCTGTGCTCCAGTGAGAATCAAATGACTCTTAATAGTGAAAAACAAAACCTTGGCGGAGGGTAGAGAGATGACCAATTTCCAAACAAAGCAACCAATGTTCAGTCTGGAAGGGTTCACTCTTGTTTATTATGCATTTTACTGGTTCTCTGTGAACAGCTTCCTCTTGCTAAAGGGCTATTTAAGATGCGTCTTTCCTATAGGTAATCATCAGCTCTCATTTGTGGTGTCTGTCCTTAATGAACAGTGTTGTGGAACATGGGAAAGCCATTCCGGGTCACGACAGTGTAGTATGGAGCCCTGCGTTCCCAGACCTCTGTCCAGGAGCCTATTGTTTGGATCCTTAAGTTCTCTCCATCTCTGACCTCATCTGAACAATGGAAACAATCATATCAACTTTACAGGGTTGATGCATAATTTAATGTATATAAAATATCTTTATAAACTAAAGAACCTATTCAAATGGAATGGGCGACTGTGCTTTTAAGAGCCAGGACGGTTTGCTGCCATGGAACGTCTGAGTGCTGGGACCCGTTAGAAATTGTAGTGTCATGGTGTAGAGGAGTGACTGATAAATATTGGTGTAAAGTAGAGGGATTTTCAGCAGCTCAGCTGCAGCTTTCTGTACTTTGTTGCCTCGGTAAGGCTGTCATGTCCTATTGGGAAATCCCCTCTTAGCCATGGAGTTAGAAATGGAGCTGGGTCTGAGTTAGCTGCTCCCTCAGTGACTTAGATGCGGTGTATTTTGAGCAATGCGTCCTTCCATGCCCTTTCCTCAGTCTCTGTTTCACTTGGAAAGAAGCAACAGGGAATTTCCTTTGACCCTTCCCTGCCCAGTTTTTGATGGACACACATACACAAGTTGTAAATGTAACATACATTTTAAACCTAGTGGTGGATACACTGAGGAATCTGTAAATAAAATTGGACTTTGGAGCCAGATGATTATTGGGGCTTGTCATTTTCATAATGAAAGCCTTTGCCATTATAACCTCATTTGGCAGAGATGCAGTTATCTCCGTGGGAGACATCTTGCCAAGTCTTCATCCATAATTCTGAATTGATTCCAAACCAGACTGTTACCGAAAACTATTTCACATCCTCTCTTTATGGTCTGTGCCCTTAACCTCAAGGATTCAGTTTGTGAACACTGGAACAGCCAGAAATTCTTCAGAGAAGAGTGCCTTTTAAAAAATTATAGCCATTAAGGTATAATGCCATATGGGCTCGAGGGGTGGTAAAGATGCTGAGAAGCTTCGTGTTCATTAAGACTGAAATATTTCTATGAGCAGTAATGGCAACGGTGCACTTTAGGTCTGTGTGGTATGAAATTGCGCATGATGCAAATAGACAATATCGGCAGCCTTACTGTAATCATGAAAATGACGCCAAGTCCGGCTGTGCCTTCATCTTGCATTTCCATGTGCACATGTGAGAGGTGGGCTAGAAAGTGAACAAGTGCTGGGCAGGAATGCTTGGCTTATGATTTACCCCGTACAGTGGCCTGGAGCTTATATTCCCTGAGTTATTTTTCATTCAAATTAAGCAAATATGTGTTGATTTGGAGGAATGTGTTGTGGTGAAGCCCCGACAGGAGAAGCTGCTGACCCAGTGGTCCATTGTGAGTTTCCCGTTTCCAAGCTGTTTGTCCAGGTCCACGTGGCTGGTACCATGCCTTTTTGGTACCTTTCCAACAGGTCACTTAAAAAATTGTCCTCCGTTGGGATGTTTTCTGTGCCTGGCTACCTGGCAGTCTTTCCATCTGGATGCAGAAGCATTTGATTAGTGTACATAAAGTAAGAAAGTTGTCAGCAGGGGGGTCACCTTGATTCATGCTAATTACAAGTCTTTAATGGGGTCCCTGCTTTGGCCCCTGTCCTGGTGGATTGTGATTTTTAAGGTTAAAATAGTGCCCTGTTGTCTAAAGGCTCAATCATAAATTCTGGTCTATCTTTAATGATTCTGCATGCAGCAGCCTGATCCCAGGAACAGACCTTGTCCTCATTAAAAGCCAGCAGGGAGTGGCCTGCGGTGGTCAAGGCATTTCTGAGGAGCCTGAAGAATCCTTGTTGGGGCTCTAGAGGTGGTGACGATCGTGCTTACTGGGCACAGGAGCGAGCAGCTGTGGTGCACGGGTGTCCGAGGGCCACTGGGGCCTTGTGCGCCACCCCCCCCAACACATTAATGCTGTAAATGGGACCCGAACTGCAATGGTATAAAGACGGGTTTTGCAACCTGAAGATGCTATCAGTGTGTGGTTACCAGTGGAACTCTGAGGGCTTTCCTTCTTTAGAACAAACACTCTTGTTAAACACATTTGGGGCCGCTCAATTTGAAATATCTGTTGAATAAAATGTCTTTTCTGCTGGGGTTTTTCAGGCTACATTTCCACAGTGCTAATGTATGTTTAGGTTGTAATGTCCTTGCTTTCAAGTCCAGAGAGTCTTAAGGAAAGAGAAACCGAGCCAGTCCCCTATGCATTTACAGGACTCTCAACATACAGATGGTTTGCTCTGTAAATATATGCCTGTATGGGCCATAATAATACTTCTCTAAAATGCCGCATCTTACTGAAAAGAGGCTGAATGTAATTGAAAAGGATGCTTTACTGTTTTATAAGAGCAGTTTACCTTCAGATCAGTTACAACACAGAGCTCCCTGCACATAGCAGACATTTTAAAATAGGGTTTTAATGCTACTAAAGAAAGCAAAACTTTAAAAAATGTTGTTTTTGAACCAATTTAGTTGAAAATAGCACCTGTGTTCTCCTATTTAATTTCACTGTTTTCTGTGCTTGCAAAAGTGACGTGAGCTTCCATCTACCACGATCCCTAGTAGGAGGAGTGCGCACAGCTTCTTGCTTTCTCCTCATTGTGAACTCAGTTCCAACGACACTATCCTGCTATAATGGTCTCTGTTAGTTCTGCCCTCTGGACAAAACTGTCCCTTAACTTCTAGTAAGGAGAAAATGCTTTTTCAAATTTTTGAACCATACTCCATTTTCAAGTAAAGAAATGCCAGATTGTATTATAGCAAGACAGTTATTCCCCAAGTGGTACCAGCTCAGAGAAGGAAACCACAGACCTCAGAGGCCAATCTTGAGAGGGCAGCCATCACGTAATACCATGCATTCAACATTTCTGGAGGTGGCTGTAGTTACAGTATGGGATGGTGAGAAGGTCCGCCATATATCTCTTTGGCTGGACCTTTGAAGTTATGTGTGCCAATTGCATACTGTTTTGTTCATGACCCCTCAGTTTGTGAGATGGAGAATCTTTTTAACATCTGCTTCGGGTTTTTGCAATGATGACCTATTACTGAGCTTTTTATCTTACTATCATATAGTTTAAGGGGATTGAAATGTTAATTTTTGTCTGTCCTGGTGTGCTCTGTTAGATAATGATTATCATCGGTGAGCCAGTGTGTAACTCTTTATTAGAGTGGAAATGTGGTACATGTACGCACGGAGAGTGTAACCTTCCCACAGGAAACCTTTTTGCTTTGGAGTTGTGCTCAGACATTGCAAATGTGGGTGAGCCAGAAAGGGTTGTTAGGAAGCATAGAATGGATGAGAAAGGCCAGAATTAATTGCACTAGGATTGATTGGGGGAAAAGCCTGGTTTGGGAACCTGAGGGGCTCCTGGAAGTGATCTGTACAGTGATGAATTCCCTGTGAAGTCAGTATATGCCTGCATTGTGTTTCCCACCCGTTTTTCACAGTCGCAATGCTCCATGTATTGTGGGAGGGGTGTGTCTCATCAGAATAACTGGAGAGAGTCTCTTCTGTGGAGCCCTGGAGATGTGGGCCTTAGAATTCCATGGTGTGGGATTCTGCAAGCAAATGTGCAAACTGATCGGAGGACGTGTCAGCTGTGTCACGTAGCCTCTCGCTGTGTGATTATTTCCTTTTGTAGTTTTGGTAAATTAACATTGGCTCATGTATTCAACAGGAGTACTTTTTAAGTTTTTTTTTTTTTAACCCCAGGGCTTCTGTTTAAAAATGCAGGTTAATTCTCAGAGGCTTTCAAAAGCATTTCTGCATCATGCTACTAATTAAGATAAGGTTATCATTTTAAGTTATACCAGGAATGCAATTAGAGCTTCCAGTGAGAACTGTAGCAATCAATTTTATCCAAATTACTCAGACCTGGTAAGGTAGAATACAGCTTTAATAGGACAAGTGAACATACTGTGATTTATTAGATACAATATGAATTCAAATGACAGCTGAACACCACATCTGTAAACCATTGTGCATCCAAGTCACTGGAATCCAGTTCAACAACCTTTCAGCAGAAGAGATTTAATAATATGCCTCCCATTCCCTCTTGCTCAGTGGCTGTTATTTTGGAATTTGGGGGGATTTTTGTTTTCGAATTAGGGTGGTTTTAGACACGAGAAGGTCATCTGCAGAAGGCATAGCACGGATTACCTGGCCCTCTCCATTATCTCGACTGATGTGCACGGCAGAGCGTCTGCTGGTGCTCGTGATTTCCTCTGTGGGGTCTGAGGAGCCAGGTGACCAGCTGACAGTGTGATCACCTGACTTTCCTGTGTTGTCCATCTCTGCTGAAGAGTATTGGGTGTTGGATAAGAAATTTGCATGTCTTATCTGTCAACTGTCAGTAATTATTTATTCATTAAGCCGTACCTGCTTTCTAGGGATGGATGAAGATGACAGAGTTGCATAGCTGCTGAGAAGGCCATATATCTTCCCCCTAAGATCACATCAGGTCATCCAGTGCTCTGCATCAGGGCATAAAGTAAATGCCAGCACTGCTGGGCTTGCTTTTCTTGGCCACCTCCAGAATATTTGGAGCACCTTTTCCTTTCCCTTGCTTGGCTTTTGTTCTTGTTTGACATGTGCGCTGTGCTACATTTTGCAACAAGCCTGCATTCCTCAACTGCAGTCGTTCACTCCATGTGTGTGTGTTGAGCTTGCGTTGCGTGCCCTGCATTGTGTTAGGTTTGATGTGTGGTGGTGAGGAAAAGGTAGCGTACTGGGGTGTCGAACATGAGCCTGTCTTGCCATCTCCGCCGCTGACCACATAACGCACACCTCAGCACGTGACCTTCCTGTAGCTCCAGGGAAGGTGGACACCATCTTCCCCATGTCTGCTCTTGTCCCCGCCTGAAGGGCTTTTGTTTCTGTTCTAGCTCATAAAATTGTCCATTCTCCTCCATGCCATTAACTTCATTAGTTGTAAGAGGTTACTGAATGAGTTTTCCTCCTCTCTCCTTTTTCTCAAACCTTCTAACTCTTCTGTTCCTTCCCTCCAACCAAAAAGCATGCACAAGCTCACCCCACTCTATGCATAACAGTCAATAGACACCTGTTGTCATGCCACTGTCACTCAGTCAAACTTCCTCATCACTGGTTTTCTGGCCAGTGTCTGTGTAGAGTCTGCTTCCTCACCTGCGCATCCTATCACAGGGGTGCGGCTCTGGGCCAGGAGGCTTACGGCCCCATGAGTCCCGTGATCTGACCCTTATCCCATGCTAATACCCTCTCACTAATACTCAGCATTGCTGCCCGTTTCCTCCTCCTGGAAATTGCAGCCTTCGTGAATCCACGTCATTCTCTGCTGGCTTCCCATCTAGCTGTCTGATTATTTGCACTGTTTTCTTTGCTCAACTGTCCGTCTTCGCCAGTCCTTATAGTGACAGAGTCCCTCAGGGCTTCAGCTTTAGTTTTGCTCTTTACTTACTCTTGCTAGTAGGTTTTTAAAAGAAGAATCTTCAAAGGCAAACCGTGAATTCCATAAAATCATATACTGTTTTGCAGGAATGTTTGGTCTGAGAAAAGGATTCATAGTCTTTATGTGATTCTCAAAGGCACCAGAGACTAAAGAATGGTTGAATCCTCACTTCTTGAATGGCCACATCCCCTGCTTGGGCCCCCTGCGTGTGGCACTGCTCCTGACAAAGATGCTTAGAAGACCCTTTGTGTCTTTTTCATAACGCCTTGTTATATACCAAATTCTCTCAGTTACGATTCACAAATATCATTGGTCCTTGTGGCAATTTTGTCTTAATTAGGTTCTCTGCCATTTCTTTCTCACCATCCTTGTCCAACTGGCATAGTATTTCCAGAAATAATCTATACCCCCCCCAAAATACCCTGCCATACCACTCTCCCCCACTTACTCTTCTTTAGTAGATTCTGTCGCTCCTCCCTTACAGGTTAAGTTCCAAGTCACTGGGATTATAAATTTCTTCAGTGGAACTTCCCCCTCAAACCCTTCACAGTTCCCAGATGTGTCATGGTGCTCTTTTCTCGCCCTGAAACAAACCCTTTTCTGGTGTGCATGGGTAATTTCTGTTTATCTTCCAAGATAAACATTCTCTCCCGGCTTCCCGGGAGATTCCTTGCCCAGTGGATCCCCATTACCCTGTCAGTGAAGCCTTCCCTGGCCCCAAGCACAGTTAGGCGTGGCTTCCCCCTTATCCTTACCTCCACTGTTGCATTGACTACTCTGTTTTTAAAAGTCCTTTCCCCAGCAACACGAGAGGCCAGGGAACTGGAGGTCAGTTGTCTTATCCGAGCATCTTCAGCGCCCAGCACAGTGCTTCAAAAGATGCTTTCTGAGGGAACACAAGCTCTCAATTTCAACTGGGCTTGAAGATATAAGAGACACTGTGGATCATTTTCTGAACAAACAAATAAGGCAGTCTTTACCAATTTCCTTTTTGATAGAGACTCCAGTTCTGGTGACTAAGAGTCTGAATTTTCCAGCATGATGTGTGCTGCACAAGTGCCCATCATGTGTAATATTTGTTCTAATATATATTGTAACATATGTTATACACTAGGAGAGAGGCTTGGATCTATTTTATGAAATGATGAACAGCACATATAAGTACAGAATATATTTTCTCTGATATGCCTCTTAAGAGAAAGGTAAATTCTGAGTATGCTGACAGCACCTTTGGGGTAGGTTGATGTGTGACTTCCTCAAGTTTTCAGTGCATATTTGGTATTTTGAAATTTTCCAGCAGCTTTGCATATTATACAAGGGGAGACCTCCTCTCTCTCCTCTCCTGGGGGTCTTATTCCCCTTCCAGCTAATGGTTCAGACGATTGTCAGAACAAAGCAGTTGGTAACCTCTGTGCCTTAAATTTCACAGTGCCACACTTCAAGAAAAATCATGGCTCTTCCCTCTTCTCTGAGATTTGTTAGATAATTTTTTTGTAAGACGTGTCCTAAGGAAATATTTTTTCCCCCTATTAATGTCTTAGTAACATTTTTTGCTAATGAGAAAACTATTACAGAGAAGTGAAATCACTTTCCATGGAAGTTTTGTTGGACAACTGTAAGTGTTACATCATTAAGTTACAAAGGAACTCAATAATCTATATTAATACTTTATCCTTAGTCAACCCGGTGAAGAGTTTCCAGGTACCGGGAAGCCAGCACGAAGTTTTGATATGTGGTCGCTCTCTGATCCATCAAGTCGTCATCACTGATTCATTTAGCTCCCCATATCTGTGTGGAGAGAGAAACCATAGAGATTCTTACTCAGATTTTTATGAAAAATCTAAAAAGGAAACAAAGTGAAAATAGGAATAGAGCTAGTTTTCTTTCTGATATGATTCTTTCTTTCTAAAGGCTTTTAAGATATGGGAACTAATTCTTCAGTTGTGTTGGGTAAATTAATTGGGGGATGGGCATTCTGTTTCTTATTACTTTTTCTGAATACTTAAAGATTTGATTTTCCTTTCAGATGATTTAATATTTGGGATCCAATAGAGAGAATTTAATTCTAAGCCACTCTCTTCTACCGGAAGCTTTGCTCAAACCTCTTCTCGTCCTATAAAGGGTCCTGTCATGAAACATTCAAGTCAAAATCCTGCCTTCTTACCTTGTCACAGCAAACCAGGCTTGTCATGAGTCCTTTCAGAAACTAATTTGAGTTATGTTCGTTTTGGCCACCCCATACATATTTCTCTCGTAAAAAGAATGGAACCTGGCTTGTGAATGCTATGAAGGCTAGAAGCTAGATTTTTCTTTTTGCATGGAAAGATTTTTACAGGCTTGAACCATTGTTTCCTGGAGTATGTTAGCATATAGGGACTTCTCAAGTTGCCTGGCCATGTCTATGGACCTCATGCATGTCCTAGATTATTTAAAGTAGGTTTTATGGTGGTTCATTAATCCTCCCTGTTGCAGGGCTGACTGACACATTTAAGAAGTTGTGGGCAAGAATTGATGGGCATACCCCTTAACATTGCTTCTTTCCAAGAATTTCAAGAGTCCTGCTTAATTTTGAACCCATTTTCTGTATAATGAATTTTATCCTGGTTGTATCATAAATAAAGGGGAATGCCCCCTGGAACAAGAGAGTATGTCCACATTTTCTCTGCAAGATAGCAGAAACGTCCTTTGGATGACCCTTGGCATCCTAATCTTCAAGGTGTATATGACTTTCCTCCACCCACAATCTCTTGCCAGGAGACAGGAGGTGGCAGGTCCCATTCTGGACAATGAATATGAATAAATCTCCTTTCAAATTTTCTTTATTGCGGTAGTATTAGCTTATAGCCTGAAATATAAAATAGATAACTAAGAATCCATACTAATATAAGAAAAGATGGAATAAATAAATAAATGGGAGAGAAGAGATGGTGATATGCTGCGGAGGTATCAGGTAGATGGGGCATAACCCCCCCCTCCTTGTGTGGGGGCTGCACACAGTGACTTCCTTCCAGAGAGCACATCATGAGGAAGTGGGTGGGGGTGGCGAGGAAGAGTGACTTGGTAGTGGAGAAATAGCCAGGTGATCACCGTCCACATCTGCAGCATAAGGCGAATGGGTGGCACATGCCCCTGGTGAAATGTGAGAGGGCAGTGGCACCTCACGTTTTCCTTCCCGAAACCCATAACTCCAGTCAAACCATAAGGAAACCATAAGACTAACTGAAATTGAATGGCCTGCTGCAAAGCACCTGAGCAGTGCTCAAGGTCATCAGAGACAAGGGGAGTCTGAGAGACTCATAGTGAAGGACACGTAAGACATGTGATGGGATGTCCTAGGTGGGAGCCTAGAGCAGAGAAAGGACATTAGGTAAAAACTGTGGAAATCTGAATGAAGTATGGACTTTAGCTCGTAATACTGAATTGTTGGTCATTGTGACAAATGTAAAATATTGATAATGGAGGATAGTGGGAACTTTCTGTATTATTTTCAATTATTCTGTATATCACAACTATAAAATTTTTTAAATGTTAAAAATTCTATTCTCTGCGAGAGTTTCTATTTAATATCAATGCTATTTAATGAATCTTGCTTATCATTTTACATGTGTTTGATCAAGAATTAACCTCAAGTTTATTGGAGTTATGCAGATTTTTTAGAATGTGAATGTCATGACATTGGTTTTCTGCAACAGACAGAAGCCACTACATCATTGTTTAATTTTGGGGGAAATAATCCTGTCCTTTGAGATTATGAATTTGCTCAGATTCTTTAGGGAACTAGGAAGGTTCTAAGATGTTAGGAGTCAAAGAGTATGTCTAGGTTGGAAGGAACAGCCTGAAAGCATTAGATTGGCTGAAAAACTGGCATAAAACCGGAAACAGGATCTTCGAGAGCAAGAGTCCAGACAATGTGTCTGTAAGATAGACTTTATAAGCTTAGTTTGATTAATTTTTGTTTTTCCGAGGATGTGATTCTTTTCGGTAATTATTTTTCTGTTTGCCCTGACAGGCTATCTAGTACTGGCCGCCTTAAGCCCTCGGTGAATTGAGTTATTCTCAGTAATACTCTGTATTATGAAAGCATTATTTGAGTGGCTGTCCACTGTGATCTGGTTCTTTGGAGCTTTACATAAAACAGGTGGTTCTTCCATCTCATCAGCCTTTCTTATTGTCTGAAATTCGCCATCTTTGTGTCTGTGGCTGCTCATACTTAGTCTTTCACTGACAGGAACTGTGCCCTACCCTGTAATGTGCTCCAGTTTGGCTTCTTGTCTGTGTCTTGGTCTGTCTGTCAGATAGCCCAAGTCCCCTTGTTCTCAGAACTTTCCAGGGGCTCCTGCTGTGTGACCATGTGTTCCCAAGAGCTTGGCAGCAGCTGAAGCTACTGGCTTGGCTCTGAGATGGCTCAGGCAGCCCTGATTCCTACCGGAGGCGGCACTGACGTTCAGCAGGTGCAGGGCCGATGTGCACCCCAGGGAGCAAGGGCCCTGCCCCGTGATCCTCGGGTCAGACCTCCTGACCGGCTGTCTCTCACTTGAACAATGCTTTGAACTTGACCTGCTGTGCCGTGATTGATCTCAAGAGCGCAGGCCCAGGGCCAGGAGAGCAGGTGTGAACCTTGTCTCAGTCGGACATTGGTGTTTCCCCCTTGAGGGAGGCGGTCAGTCTCTGAGGGTTGCAATGTCCTCACCTGTAAAATGAGGGTAATAGGGGCCTGCAGAGTTGTTCTCAAAGTTGGATGACGTATTTCTAAGCTCCTCTAGAAAGCTGGATTCTACATCACAGATGTGTAGTACATGCTCACTGGCATCTGATTACTTGACTGGGCTCATCTGCCCTGCCTCTTTTGCTTTGCCCCCTCTGGCTGGCTGTGTACTGCTCCCAGCCAGGCCCCAGTCCCATGCACTGACTGATACGTTCATGTGTTTCCCTAGTCACCGTCTCTGTGGCATGAGCGAGATCGTTAATTCTTGCGCCTTGCTTTAATTTTCCTTAAGAACACTATCGGATGCCATTTGATTAGTTCTCGCTAGTGTAAACACATCATTGGAAATGATTTATTTTCTTCCCTGCGTTGTACTGTCATTCTCGTAATAATGAGAAGAGCTGGGCAGACCCAGGAGCAGGATCGGCCTCGGGTCCGTGTTTGGGGTCAGTGGGAGAATGGAGGAGGAAGGAAGGGGCATGAGGCAGAGTGGGCTCTCGTGTAGGACCTCTGCAGCTGATGGCCTGAGGGGGCAGCCCGGCTCCTCCGCCTATAGCTGTGTGTCTTGCTCAAGTTGCTCAACATCCCTGTTGCTGCTGTTTCCTCATCTGTAAAATGGGGATAACAATAGTGCCTAATGCAGCTTCTCCTGCATTTGAGTATCTTACTGATAAAACTGGCTTCCTACAGCCTTAGTAACTTCGAAATAGTAAGGTCATCTTTATCTTTCTGATGTACCCATAGAAGTAAAAGTCTCTCCTTTCAAAGTGGCCATGCTAAGAGGTGCTACACTTGTGTCTACATGTCAACATTCTGGACTGATTATTTAGACATTTTCTTTAGATTCTGTGGAACAGCATTCTCTCAAATATCTTCAGTAATAAATTTTTGTCTTTTGAGTTAGAGTATCAAAAATTAGAGCCAATACCATTAAATTTAATCAGATGACCTGTGTTGAAAGTCTCTCCTCTGTATATTTGTATAATTTCATGAATTACATAGCTTTATAATGTTAATAAAATATATCATGTACATATACTATCCATCTACATATAAAATGTGTATTTGAGCACAAGAGTGTCAAAAACCAGTGTTTAATGTAAACTGAATTATTTTCATGAAAAAAGTCAATCACTAAGCCATAGTTCACTTTAAAAAATCACAAAGAATATCTCTTATGGTCCAGAATTGTTTTTTAAAAGCATCATTGAATTTTTGACCTCATGGGATGAATTCTATGTGCATTTGGGCAACTGGAGGAAAAAAATGACCATCTTGTCTTTCTGGTTCTGGCACTCTTCCCTTCCTTTCCATGACTACATTCCTGCAGACACCATAACACTACAGCCTGATCCTGGGGACCCTAGAAGGGCTGTCGGATGCAGGGCCACCGTGCTGCAGTGAGATGCTCGGTCCCACTGAACGTCCTGGCGCACACCCACATCTTTTGCTTCAGAAATGTTCACTGCTTCATCTGCCAGTGACATGCCTGCGTGTGTTTGACACCGTGAATATGGCCACTTTAATTATTCTAAAGTTTCTCTCAAAATTGTGCCTCACTACTTGAATGTATGTGGTCATTTGTGCTGATTGCATTTTAGAGCCTCTGTTGTGTTGACAATAAACTCATGTTTACACCTTTCATTCATGTCAGACACCATTAGATACTTAGTTACATAGCAGTTTGCTATGTGTGTATTTTGCAAATACCAAAGAGCATCAGTCCCTCTACCCACTGCCTGTCTGGCCTCCGTGTGCGCCGCACAGTCGTACGCTCCTTCAGGCTCACTGGCGTGCCCCTTGACCTTGGTGCTTGAGCCCACGGCCTTAGCTTGGGAACCTTGTGCCTGGCTCCGGGGCAGCGATTTCACACTGAGACGGTATTGTTGCACCAGGCGCTCTGCGGTGATGCTTGTATGGATGAGATTAATTAGGAGACAGTATGACTTGGGGATCTGCAGGATCATAGGCAGCTAGGATGGTTTACATGTTGAAAACAGAAGATCTCAAAAAGCCGAAACTGTTGCTGACGCAGAAGCAGAGAGTGTCAGCACTTGGATATTCAGAGCCGTCTTTGTCTGAGAGAGGATGGTGCTGAGGCCAGAATGGAGAAGAGACACACACAGAGAAGGCCAGGCCAGGACTGGGCTCTGACTTTGAGAAAATTAAGCCCACTTTCTAATTTTTAGTTTTAGTTCTTTTGATCTAAGGACAAGTTCCATCTTCTACTGCTCACTTAGCAGGAAGATCAGCTGGTGTGCCATGTCAGGGTGATGTCAGGAAGGCTGGTGCACCTCAGAACCACGCTGGGGAGCTAACTGACCCTAATGCCCACTCTCCTGATAAGCAGGGCTCCTTGTGGCCCAGTACCACTCTCCCTCCCTTCCGACCCAGCATGTGGGTAGCACTCCCACCTTGAGAACTGCTGACTGACGTCAGGTGACGGGTGTCCTGGCTCTGGTTAAAAAATGTGAAAAGAAACTAGATCTTTCCAACCTAAAGCTCTTTCTGCAGAGCAAATTAAAGACATTTTAAGAAGACATCTGATTATGAGAGAGTGATGATATCATATTCTGACATTTATTTCATTCCTTACTCAGAATCTCAGTAATTGGTTTACCCATTCAAACACCATTATTTTATCAGAGGGTGAAGATTCCAGGCCCTCCAGGCAGAGGTGCCTCCTTTACTGAGCTGGTATATTCTTTCCAAGTCAACTCTGGGCATATGAACTTTTGTTTCATGAATGTGCCATTCACTTGTTTTAAGATAATTTAATATAAAAGTTATTTACTTTCAGTGAAAGACTTAAAGAAAACTTAGCCAAGGGTTAATATTTATGCTATTGCACTAAAAAAGAGATTTTTAGCAATTTAATTAAAATTCCACATTAATATAAACAGTTCAAATGCTGTGAAGCTCAGGGTGGCTATTGTCCAGCTTCTCAATTTACAGCTGAAGAAACTAAGGATTGGGGAAGAAGCTGCTTAGCTGTAGTCATATAGTTCATGGCAAAACTGAGTGTGAGGGCCCACAGCTTCTGACTTCCAGCCCAGTGTCCTTCCGGCGAGGCCAGGCTATTTGACATAATCAAAGGTGTTTTTTACAATGTAGTGTTGTTGTGGTACCAGAAAACTGGACGGTGTACTCATTGCCTTCTGGAACTCGGGGTTCTGTCTTCCCATGGAAGAGGTGTGGGTATCTACAAACACGTTCATGTTTCCTTCAAGAATAGTTTATGACTTCTCCTCCATTTTTATGTGTGTTTTTAATACCATAGAATCTATTACATATGTGGTAACCCAAACAGCAAAACCAAACAGTCAAATAATTGCACAGAGTCACTGATGGTGGCAGTGTGGGGAGGTGGGACATGTGTGGCAGAGGCACAGGTGATCATGGGGCAGGTGGGACACATGTGGCAGAGGCCTAGGTGGGCCCAGGGAGTCACCCGTGTGGCCTGTCCACAGGAAAGCAAAGGCAGATCACGCTGTGCTCATCGAGACCTGGTCTCTTAGAAGGAGGGAGGTGATGCTACCGTTCACTTTGTGGGTCCATACTGTGGGACTTTGTGTTCTGTTTTGTGTGACACGTCATTCAATGAGCTATTGGTAACCTGGAATGTGTTCGCAGGCTGGGAAATGGCTTGTGGAAGAGAAGTCACAGTAGTGGCTAAAGAAACTGAAAATGCTTTGGGGCACAGAAGAAAAATCTTGAGTGGGTGATGACAAATTCCCTCTAATATTTATCGGACCACCATGTGGAAAACACACTAGACTTGAGCCCCCAAACTTCTGATTCAAGGGCCAAGAAACAGAAGGTCCAGCGAGGCTCCCAATACCACGGAATCGGGCCTTTTCTTCTCAGGGCTTTTGAATGATCAGACTGTTCAGCATTCACATGACACAATGGTCGTCCACCTCCCCGGGCACTGCATTTTCAGTCACTGGGGATGTTCCCCCAAAGCCTGGATGGTTGCATGGAGGAGATATTTTAAAGGGCATTCTTCACACCTCAGGTCTGTGGTTGGACCAGATGACCTTTAAGGTGCTTTCCAGCACCTGGGGTTTTATGATTCTGTTTCTGTTATGCATTGATGCTGGGCACGTGTCACATTGTTTGAACCAAACACTGAAAGGACAGGAGTACAGTTTGGAATGTTGATGGCGCTTACATGCCTTCTGTGTTTCAATTTCTGGAAGCAGCCTTTGTCTTTGAGGCGGGTTGGTCCCTGACCTTCTGTAACATTTGGAGCCCAGCCACACCGTGTCTGTCTGCTGTGAAGAGCACGGAAAAGCCGACTTCCTGACTGTGCTCTGCGAAGGCTCAGGTCAGACCTCTCGCAGGTGAACAAACAGTCCTTGCACCTCAGACTTGCCATTTGGCCCCTGGAAAATGGACCAGGGTCAGAATACTGGGTAACAGAAGGAGGGGAAGTCAGTGCTCTCTGCCAGCAGCCAGCGATGAGTCACCTCGTCAGTCTGCTCGGGGCAGAGCTGATCCTATTTCAGTGTCCATTTTGGGGAAGTTAGAAAACAGGGCATGTGATTTTAAGTCTAGCAACCCACCAGATAGGCCTTCAAACTCTTCCTTTACGCTCTCATCATGATCACCATTAATATTTCCCAGGATTGCAAAGCTTAAACAGTGTTCTTATTCACTCAGAGGACTTATGAGTCACACTTACTGAATATTCATATCATCCAAGCTATTTCATGCATCATGAGGCCTCAGATCGGCCTAGGTGGGCTGACTTCCTTCCGAGGAGGAGGCACTTCCATTTTTACTAACCTCTGCTATTCTTCACTGTCATCAAAAGCAATAGGTCCCCCTTGTCCAAAGGCAGGGGAAGTGTCTTCCTGGGTGAAGGTATAGTGGACTCCTTAAGGGCCTTGACAGGGTCTCATTCATGGATCTCCCTCCCGTAACACTGAACACTCTGCCTTGTGGTAGCTGATCTGCAAAGCACATTTGTGTTGAGTGTCACAGAATAAAAAAGTGACCCCACTCATTTAATAAACCATTTACTCAAAACTGTTTGCTTTTGAGATTCAGGTTTTCTTCTTACTATTTAAAGATTCCTAGACTTGGTCTAAAGCAATGTAAACACTCCCAACATAAATTTCAGTT
Source organism: Smutsia gigantea (assembly GCA_032199065.1). Taxonomy (NCBI): domain Eukaryota; kingdom Metazoa; phylum Chordata; class Mammalia; order Pholidota; family Manidae; genus Smutsia; species Smutsia gigantea. Next base: position 69,144 of record JAVSCE010013749.1, on the reverse strand, counting down.
TTTGTTTCTCCTTCAATAATGCAGGAATAAATTCGTCTTTGGCTATATTTTCTTTCTTTCTTTCTTTCTTTTTTTTTGGTCTCTAGTGTAAGCAGGCTCTTGAAATGCCCTAGTTATCTAACATTGCTCTTAAGTTCCATTTAGAGATGATATACTAGCCTTTTACTAAAATATATCTGGGCATTAAAAGCCCAATATTTTACTGCTGATGAGAAAGATTATTAACACTTTTTTTCCCCCAGCTGTAATATGAAGCAATAAACCCCTTTTTACTTCCAGAGCCAGAGGCAGTATGTCACATTAACCTTCATTAACTGCCTAAGAAATGAGGTGCCTTTGTTAATTTAGTATTCTGGTTAGCTAAGATTGCATGAGAAGTCTGAGAAACTTCTGTGGTATCTCTCTTTGCTGCTTATAAAAATAAAAGAATGGTAAAGAACGTTAGCGCACTGTTTTGTGTTGCTGAGGGTGACGTTTGGATTAGGGATAAGACCTGGCCGAGATGGACCTGGCCGAGATGGGTCTGCCCGTGAAGACTGAGGCGTCTGGGGCAGGGTGGAGCAGGACGACCAGCCTCATTTAAATAGGCCTGAGGAATCGCCTCTGGGTGTGTGCTGAGAGAGAGCAGGTGTCCTTGAAAATCTGGGCCAAAGGTGGAAAGAGAGAATGAATTCTGCATCTGTCTATACACTTTCATGATGGATCTTTCTCCTTGGATAGCCTATGAAATACTAAATTCTCTGTCAAGTTTTTCCTTATATATAGCGTCACTTTTAATTTCCCCATTTCTACTTCCATTTAGTCGTTCATCATTTTTTAAAAAGTGTCAAGCATTGTGCTAGCTACTGGGGAAGCGGAGATCAATGACAGAACTCCTAACTGCTTGCTTTATTGAGGCTTGAAAAAACATGCAGCCAACTTTGCTATCAGCCTTCTCCCCATTCCCTCGGAACCTCTCAGTCGCGTTGTTTCTGTCCTCAAGAATTGTCCAGAATCCATCTCAGCCTTCCTTCTGCCACCACCAGGCTCAGGCACCAGGCTTAAGGCCAGGGTTTCTGAGTTTCTGCATTACTCTCCTGAGCACCTGTCCCCACCCTCCCCATCAGTCTCAGCCGCTGGCCAGGCTCACTGCCCTACGGTTTGATGTTTCCCACGCTCATGACAAGGGTAAATGCTTTGACCTTACCATGTGTCTCTCCACCTAGTTCCACTTCCATACCCATTTTGAACCAAACCCACCATTCACACCCTCCCAGCACAGTTGCATGCCCTCGGCCTCTTGTTTCCCTCCTGCTGGCCTGCAGCCCAGCTCAGGGCTGAGAGGCACCTGACGGCTCCCTCACTCTGCAGTCTGGGGCGGCTTCATGCCTCTGTTCTGTGTCCTTGAGAAGAGTTTGTTGAATCAGTACTTCCTGGCCTGATGTTAAGATCCAGTGGGTTCACGATGTGATACGCTTAGAAGAGAGCCTGACACTTAGCAAAGTGTAGTGTCTCGATGTCGCTATTGCTGTTATTTTCGTGACCCAGGCCCTGCTCCCTACCCCGGCCAGACATCTCATAGCTCCCTGAAAATCCCATGGTTCTCTGGGGACATTTCCCAACAGTTAGGCGGAAGTAATCTCCCTTTTCAGCCCTTGTAGGTCACTACTGATCTGATGCCCATTTAGCAGGCAGATGTAGACCTATTACTTTCATAGGATATAAAACTTGAGAGATAGCTAGCAATGTGGGACCATACATGGCGAATAGCACAAGTGCTATGGATTGTACATTCCCTGGGGGCAGGGACAGTGCTCCATGTCTGTTTCTCTTACAGGGCTTTATGCTTAGTTATAAACAAAACTAACCCCAAATTATTTTTTCTCTGGTTCAGTGGATGATGTAGCTGGAGCATCGCAAATAGATCAGTATCTCAATAGACAATGAACGACCAGGCAATAGGGTGTCTACGGGTAGTGTCTGAATGTGAAGCAGTAAGGGTCCATCCTCAGTTTTGGACAGAGGGTTGTCCAGGCCATCTGGAGAGAAGTTCTGCACGTCGTGAACACGTGGCTTGGTAGGACTAGTTGGTAGACATGGAGGATGACTGTGGGGAGAGTGGAACAGTCACTGACTGCTGGGTGACTTTCCTGGGTGACTTTGGAGGGTCCACACTGGACGGTTATCTCTGAAGGAGGAAAGATGTGTGCAATTCCAAGGCTGAGAGCTCCCTGAGGGCAGAAACCATGCTTGTCCTCCTGCCAGCAGCGATCCCCAGGGTCCAGGATGGCCCCTGACTGAGCGATGAGCACATCTTGAAGGAATCCACGGCCACTTCCCTTGGTATCTCTATGGTTCAGTAAGGCATGCTGTAGACAGTCCTTGCCACCTGTTCACCAATGCTCTGGTCCTGGTTAGTTGGCATGGTCGATTTTTCTGAGAAGGAATACCTCTCACGTCACGGGCAGGGTGTCCCACACGGGCAACTTGTTTGACTCCAGGATGAATGGCGGACTGTACCGGACCCTGAGGGATCTCTCTCCTGCCTGCATTAATGTAACTAGAAAACTGTGCCTGGCAGTGCAGCACCTCTGCAGAGAGGTGCTCCAGAAAGCAGCTGTCTGCTCTCACCCTGCTGAGAAGTGGCAGTATCTGTGTGGATTAAGGGCTCCGGCTGCAGCCCTGAGCAGTGTAAGAAAAATATCACCACCATTTGCCAGCATGAGATGCCAAACTGCAAATAAGAGGCAGTCAATTCAGTGAAGCAGAAACATTTCACTTGTTTTTAATGATTACTTGCGGGAGAACTTTATTGTTATGTGTTTGTATGCCTTTAAATAAGAAATTGCTTTTTTTTGAAAATGGTGAAAACCATCTCGTCTCTTTTCCCAACAAAGGGACAAGCTTTTCCCACTTGGGTGAATATTGCCTGCGCCACTCTCTGAAGAAAGGGAGTGGTCTTGGCAAGCATCTTATTAGTCTAAAAATAAATTATTCAGAATGTGCGTTCAGATATAGATTGCAGGGAAAGGTAATAGCATTGGTTTTCCAAGCCCGAGCATGCTATGAAGACATGGTGTGTGCTTTTCAGGAATCCACTTAGGCGGAATCAGCTTTGACAGATTCAAGCCAGAAATAATATTGCTGCCACCCAGCTAGTGTCTGTGGTACAGCGTCCTCAAAGTGTCTTCAAGCATCGGCAGTGACTTCAGGCTGTGCGAATGTGCAGAGAGAAAGCGTGCATGCATTTACAGCCTCTCTTCAGAGATGCATTCTTGTTCTTTTAAGGGACTTTCTTCCTGGCAACCGTGGCAGGGGCATGTCTCACTTGGGGTTTGTGTCCCTCCGTCTCCCCTGCCTCGGGAGCAGTTGACCACATCAGCAGCCGACTCCGGTTGTCATGTGGCTTCTCATGTGACGCTGGGTCTGCAGCAGTTTGGAGAAGAGCCTTTGTGACGGGCACGCTTGGACAGTAGCATTTAGGGACAGAGGAGATTTTGGAGGGGGCGGGGAGGCCAGTAAACCCAGAAACATTAGAAATAAAAGTCGCATGAAGTACTCTGATCTTATGTATCCCTTTTCTTTTGAAATTTGATTTTAACTCTTGCTTTTTTATGGTTCGTGTCTGTTTTTTCCACCCCTGCAGGCACTGAGCCGCGCTGTTTTGTGTTTCTTTCTGTTTTTTTTTTTTTTTTTTTTTTTTTTTTTAAATTCTGAAGCCAGACCGTCTCTCCTCAGCTCCAGGGCTGCAACGCTGTGGGCACGCCGAGCTCCCCTGCCGTCTGCGCCCCGCGCGCTGTGCGCACCTGCCCTGCTCTGGACCGTCGTCTGTGCCCAGGAGGACCAGCTGCCCGCGAGTGCCGGGCACGCGGAGGAAGGGAGCTGCTGCAGCCGGGGTGGGGTGGGTAGGAAGGATGCCGAGCCCCGGAAGGGAGGTGAGGCACGTGCGCACCCGGTGCCCGCCACCCTCCGTGCTCCCTGGGCTCAGTCCGGGAAGCCGCGCGGGAGGTGGCGGCATGCACCCGGGAGTGGGGCCGAGGATGGAGAAACCAGGTACCTGCGGCGTCTGCCCGAGCAGGCAGAGTGAGGAGCGCATGGCGAGAGGGGGACGCGGGTGCCGGCTCACTGCCTGCCGCCTGCCCTGCGTGCTCATTCTGGGAAGATGGCGTAATTTATAGCCCGGCATACGGATGGAGGAACTGTGAATTGTAGTCTGGATGTCCCCGGTGCTGTCACAGACGAAACTGATGGGCTCGGTGACTGTACCAGTGTCCCCAGAGAAAATTGCAGCCTTGCGGCATGGATTTAAATGCATGTGCATGCGTGTAGAGATGTGAAGCCAAGATTTCTGACCATTTTGCACAAGAAGTCTGTCACTATGCTGGATCGAGCTTGATTGCTGCTGGTATTTTCAGCTTCAGCTCAACACCCATTTCCTGGCTGGCTGGGGAGCATGGGCCAAGCAGCTGCCTGCAGAATTCCTTGTTAATGTGAAAGCCACCTCCTCAGCTTTAACTCCTTGAGGTTCCCAGTCCTCTCTGCTCTAGGACTGATGGTGGTGTCCTGTTTTCTTCTTCTACAGAGCCCAGTAAACACAGCTGCATTCAGTATGGTGAAAAATTCTATCCTGTAAATAGAAATCTGATCAATTTAATCAAAATAAATGTATCCCAGATGATTTTGAGACCAGCTGGCTACCCCAGGCTTCAGATGGCTAAATGTTCGGTGGAGATGGATGCAGTGTTACATTTCCATGTTTTAGAATTCCAGGATCAGCCTGTAATTAAAAAAGAAAAATCCTTTCTAAGGAAGAGAGAAGGTTCTACCAGCCTGCCGCTGGTATGGTTAGGTACAGGCAACAGTGGGGAGTAGGTGGGTGGCACGTAGAAGGTCGTGTGCCATGTGGCAGTGTGTGGCCATATAGAAAAAGCATGTGTCTGAACTTGCTGTATGGAGAGGTGACTGCCCTTGAGAGCCTCTGCTGAGGTGAGGTTTGGGGAAGGTGTCGGAGGCTTGTTGTGGATGCAGAGGAGTGAGCTGGGGCGCCCCAAGCCCAGCTCGGGGAGTCGGCTCAAACCTGGGCTGGGGAGCTTCCCCAGCTGTCATGGGGAGCTCTTCTGGGGCGCCTGTCTGGCCCGTCCACTGCTGGTTACTGTGTCTACAAAGGCAGCTTTGTGTGTTGGGTCATGTTTGGCCAGCTGTCGGCGCATTCCTGCGGGTGGGGCTGGGCGGGGATCCTGTTACTGTACCTCCCACTGTAGATCTGTGTGCATGGGAGTCTGCAGGGAGTGGAAAGAAAGCAAGGTGGAGAATCCTGTCACTCCTGCTGCTTTCTCCAGATAGTCCTAGAGTGAATCCAGAAGGGCAGAAAGTGGAAAGAAGGAAGGGGGACTAAATGGGGTGAGGGTTGAGATATGAATCTGAGCAAGCATAAGAGAGAAAAACAGACTTAGAACTTCAAAGCTGCATAGACAAGCAGAATGTCAGCAGCTTGTAATTAGCGGTTCATGGTTGCATCAGTGGCTGTATCTCTCCAAGAATAACTATGTGATGTGTGCCTCAAAGTGAAGAAGATAGTCATAACTAAGTTATCAAACCAAGTTCAAATAAGGGCAAGTGGATTAAGGAATTTTCTATGTTTGTAAATCAAATACTGATGGATTCCACTTTTAAGACTTGCTGAATTCTGCATAATTGAAGGCTGAATTATCAATCTGTTGGAGGGGATGTGTTCATTAAATGAAACTGTGAACCCTTAAGAATTCAGATTAATCATGCAAGAAACTATCAGTGCATACCCCATCAACCCAAGATGTTTTCCCAAACAGCCCCACCAATCTCCTCTCTCTGCATAAACATATATTTTGTTTGCTTGTTTTGGTGTGCATTATTACATTCCAACAAATACGGTCACTTAAATTCTAGAATTCCCATTTCGGAATTCAAAAGCTACTCTGAGGGTCTGGTGTGCATTGCTGGCCCTGTCTAGCCCCTGAAGGAGCCTCTGTGGTCTTGAAGCCAGACAGCACTGTGCCGGTAACCCCTGGGAAGCCAGGCCACAGTGGCTGGGACTTGAAGGCCGCACTCACTTCCCTGCCTGTCTCCCTGCTTTGAGATGTTGGTGTGACTCCAGCCCCCACAGAGAGGTGGTGGAGGAGCCTATTGGCTGGGAGGCTTAGAGTGTTTCCTCCACAGTATTCATTTCATGTTTGTATTTGTGTTCATGCAGCACAATTACTCCTGCCCGCTTTGTTTCTCTGCTGGAAGAGAAGTCAATTTCAGCTCAGCTCTGTCCATTTGGCTCCCTGGGTAATATGTGCAGATGTGTTGCTTTACCCACGTATGCATTTCCTTTTTTAATGTGAAGTAGGGAAAATTGTAGGCAGGGAAAGCTGTGTATATTAAATCAATAGCTTTTTGAATCACATGTAATATAATTTAAACCTACTTACTTCCAGGTTGCCAAACCAACGTTGTCTGAGCCCATTTTAATTTACATCTTCGATTTAGTCAAGAAGCGAAACCTGCCAGATCAGAAGAGCGTGTTCTGTGCACCCAACAGGGTGGAAGATGTTGTTTTGTCTGTGTTAGTCGAAACAGCTGGTCATTAATACAGTCCCCATTTCTGGAGTGAAACGCTGGTGAACATGAGTGGCTGCCTGATTAATGCTGCCCCTCCGAGGGCCTTCGCCCAGCAGTCATGCTCCAAGCGGAATAATGTAGCTTGATGTGATTGCACTCTAACGGGGCAGTATGTCATTGTGTCACCAAGCAATTGAGGTTATTACGGGGCAGGGCAGGCAGACGGGACAGTGGGGTTAGTAGACCGTAGCATTTTTAGAAATACAGGCCTGACCTACTTAGAGTTATTCTGTCTGGCAGCTGCATGGCACAGAAGCTCTCCTGATAGGCTGAGACTGTTGCTAGGGGGAATTAGCATGAATTTTTCCACAGGCGGACACAGTGACTGAGTGATAAAAGCTGACTGGAATTAAAGAGATTTGGTTTAGTGTTATACAGATTTATCTGCCTTGTTTTCCTTTCTCCAGTGCAGAGAAAGGGTGCAAAATACAGATTTTGTTTCCATTAGTCCTTTGACTTTCTTGTTCTCCTACCTAAAAGGCAGGAGGGAAAGATAGCCTGCCGGACAGTTATGAAATTTTGGTTAAACTCTTACTGTTGGGGTCATTGGAATGATGTTTCAAATTGCAAGATATTTAAGCTTAAAGTCTGCTGGGAATTACTAACAGAAGGCCCGATGATTTTCTCCATTCTGTGCACTAAGCTGTTTTGAAGTTGGGCATGCATCTTTCATGCACTGTATATTTAAACTCTTTTTTCCCTTTTGGGCCTGAACAAAACATTTACATAAATTCTTTTCTGTCCAAACAGATTGAACCTTGCAATCTCTGGCTTGTTTAAAATAAGAAAGTAAGGATTCCAGATTTAGACGGGAAAAAAATATATATACTCTTTTTTTATTAGAAAATATTTCTTTCTGGGCTATTTTGGGTTTGGCTCATTTTTCAAAAGCTAGCCTGATGTTTATGTTCATGGATAAAACTTAACTGCTCCCACCCTACCCCCTTGCTTCACAATGTACATACAGAAAGACAGGTTTTCTCCAGAAGAAAGACTGTCTGCACTGTTTATCTGGAGGTTGTTTTTCCTTGTTGCTGACATATGCACTGCACATAGAGAGCTCACATAATCAATTTTATGAGATGACCCATTTTTTTCCTACTCCTGTATTCTCTGAGTGTCTGTGTGCTTATGATGTTTAATAGATCTTCTGTAGAGGCAGGTTTTTAATAGCGCTTTTAAGGTAAACTGTAGATCCATCAGGAGAAAAATAAAAGCAATGTGCAGTCAAGAATGCTTTGATTTTTCTTGTTCTTAATTATATGCTATCTGTGCTTAAGCTGCGGTGTTCCTCTGTTACCTTTTACTGCTGAAAGTAATTGTTATACTGCCTTTTTTATTTGAAATTAATTTTTGCAAGAGCATGCTATGATATCACAAGTAAACAAGAAGCTTGGCTAGATAAGGGAGAGGGATAATGTGGATTCTTATAGACCTGGAATCCTGAGTTTCTTGGCTACCGGAAAAAATATGAGAGAAAACCTTTGTGTGCATTTTTCTTTTCATTTAGGTTTTAAAAATATTCAGAACTATTTAGATATCTGTAGGTTATCAACCAGTGATTTCCACTTACACCAGAGACTACAGACAAAACCAAACAAAAATGCTCTCCTGGCTTCAGAGCCAAGAAATCCATCTTCTTCTTCTTTTTAATCCAGCAGTGTTTACCTTTCAGCATATAAATGTAGCTCATCACACTAGAATAGAGTATATTTTCCAATACTGTAATTGGTATTTCATACCCTTCCCAGCTTTGAGAATCCCCAAAGTAACATTTACTGTAAAGGTTTCCAACCATACGAGCAATATTTCTTAACTGAACAAAATGTCAATTTATATTTGCTGCATAAAAGATTAGGTGTGCTGGTCCTTCCAAAATGAAGCAGTTTTATTTGTTATTGTAGCAAGTGAACATTTTAACTCTTCCATAGTATTTACTTTGCCTAGATCAATGAGCAAACATTTAAATATTCAAATTCAAAGTTGCAGAAATAAATGTCACCTTAAAATCACTTAACTAAAAAAAATGTTAGCATAAATTCATTAACATTTGTAAAGGACAGCTGCCTAACTTAGGTGTAGCCTGTGTGCAGGTACCCAGTCAGACTGAGCACTTATTGTTTGATTAATAATAAATTGATCACACTGAAGTCGTTCCATGGACTTTGTCTTTGGCTGTTCAGGTTTTTAAGGATTTTCAATTACTGTGGCTTTTATCCATTATTAGAGAGGTAAATATTAGGCGAGTCAAAGCCAGGAACAAAGCAAGCCGATTTTTAAGTGTCACTGGCTCTGCTTTATCTGTAGTTAAGCTTACCTTCTAGATATTCCCTTTGACAATGTATGTCCATTTATTAACTTCATCCACTGTCATTGATCAGAAAGCCAAAGGGGCATCACGCTCAGCCGTTGAATTGATCACTTATTCATTCAGGAGGTGTTTACTCTCTGCTCACACATGAGGTTGGGCTTCTCTTGCACCAGTAAGTTTTGGGGATGTTAGTGGGAAAATATCAGTTGGTCATTGTGTGGCACCAAACTTGACTAAAACTTGGGTTCCGTCTTTTCCCTTACTGTGTTCGTCCAACACCTAGTGGTATGTAATCCTTAGAACTTGGGGACAGAGCTGGTGATAATAACAGTAGATGCTTGGAGGTGACCAGCTCTCCTGAATATGTCCTTTGCAAAGTTATGAAGTGTATTGTGACTTAGATTTCCAACATCATTATTTAAGTCATTGATGTTTCAAATCGCTTGAGGTGCCCACATTGTATACTACCTGGAGCTGCATGAATCACTCCAAATGGTGTGGTTTAGTTTTGTTCCCTCCCCCTTTCCTTTGATGTCCTTCCACCCCTTTACATGTGACTAGGTTACCCTCTTGTGTGGGCACCCCTGAGTTTCCCAAACAGAAGGCTAACCCAGCCCCATTCTTGCTGTGCACCCCTCTGATTCCCCTGTAACAAACTGACTTCCGGCCGGTCTGAACCCGCAAGATGACCCCCTCCAGCTTCCCTTCCTTGTGTGCTTAGGTTGTCAAAACCATCGCTATGTGGTGCTGGGTCTGTTTCTCCATGAGTTTCTAACCTTTTCTCCATCTGTGTGCTGGGTGCATAGAAGCTGCTTCACAAATATTACTTGACTAGCGATTGAATAAATGAGTGAATGAATGGGAATCTCCATAGCAAATTCCAGGGAAGAAAAATAAAGTCTTTGACCTGTGGACTTAACAGTGGCATAGGGCAGGGAACAGTATATGGTTTTATGAAGGGCCTAAAGTAAATACTTGTGGCTTGGCGGGCCACATGGTCTCTGTGGGAGCTGCTCAGCCAGGCTGGGGCAGTGAGAACGCAGCCCAGGGCCAGAGGTGAATGAACGAGTGTGGCAGTATTTCTGTAAATCTTTATTTGCAGAAACAGACCTTTGGCCAGATTTGTCCTGTGCGCTGTCGTTTGCTAACTCCGGGTGTAATCATCGGTGTGATACATTTAGGGTGCTCGGTAAAACTTGGCTGCTGGTACTAAGGCTTCTATCCCTGTGTTTTCATCACTGGGAGCTACTCTGCAGACCAAGCGTGTGGCCAGACCCCAGCACTGAGATCTCAGCGGCATCATTGGGGCGGCTGTCCATAAGGCCAGGGGTCCCCTATTTATGTGGCAGCACCAGGCACCAGAAGGCCTGAGCCAAGAGCCCAGCAGACACAGAAGCCGGAGTAGGTCCAGAGGCACACAGTGTGTGCCAGGGAACTGCTGTTCCTTCCCCACCTTTTTGTGATTGGTGGCATGTGTTTCAGCCTGTTTTCTTCTAGGAATGTCCTAGAGGCACAGTGATTCTTTGTTTGTTTGTTTAAATCTGTTTGGAGTAAGGCCACAGACCAGAGGGATACAGGAGGCTGCTAGTCTACTTACAGCTACAATTTCTTTTCTGAAAATTATGCCCAGGGCTTATTTCCTCCAGCAAATTTATCCTGATTAAATGGCTTAGGAGCAGCAAACATCCACAAATGCTCCTCAGTCTTAAGCTGATTTTGTGTCCAATTTTAAGAGCATTTGTTGTTCGTCATTGCCAGGCTAACTTCTTGGCCCCTTCCAGGTCTCTCTTTAGTAACCGTGTTCTCTTTGAAGCCTTTTCTGGCCCCAGGTGTGGCCTAGGTCGTCTGCGAGCACTCCCAAGGGCCCCAGTAACTTACCACCTTGTAGCCTCACTTTTTACCCTGCTGGTCACTCCCGTTAGACTGTAAGTTCCACAGGCAGGGGAACCATATGTTCCTTTCATGTGGGATTTCCAAATAGCAGACTGATAGGTGCATGCCATTTGAGTGCCCAATAAATGTTTTTGGGAAACGAATGACTGTCGGAGGCTTATCTACTCTAATAATTCATAAGAAGTGAGTCCCTTGGAATTTTGCTGAGAGGACACATGATTACAATAGTCATGAGTTAGTTTGCCTCCGTAGTCACAGAACATTACCTATAACAGGAGAGTTCTAGCCATGCAGTTCCAGAATTGGTGAGTGAGAAAAGATGCGTTATTATAACTTCTCAGGTCAGACCAACTAACACACATTTTCCTGTAGACATAGTGAAGATGAGAAACCACGCTTTTTAAAGTAGCAAAAATAAGAGTTGTTATAAAGCAAGCATTTTGTACAAGAGAATGAGCCTTCTTTTGTGGCAATTACATAAAACATGTATCTCATTCCAGGAGGGAGACATGTTTTTAGTTCTAACAAACCTTTGAGAAGCTTATTAAATGAAAAGTGTTCGGGAAACATCAGTTGAATTTGGTATTTTGACTTCTCTTTTTATTTTTCTTTAATAAAAAAAAAGTCCTTTAGGTCTCTATCCACCCAGAAAAATTTTCCTTTGATGCTTTTAAGGACCCTTTCCTAACCCACAAGAATAAAGCTTATTAATAACAGGTGTCAAGGCAGGAGGGTGGGGATGTCATTGAACATCTCTGGCCTTCCTGGGGATTTTCCCTAGCTGCTGTTAGTGGTCATGAACAGCCATGAGCCCAGGGTGGGAGAATGCAACAGCGGGGAGTGAGAGCCTTTTTGTGTTTCCTGCCAATTACTAGGTGTGATTGAATATTTTGAAAGAGGCCAGTACATAAAGATTGGCATTTGTCTGGTGCCTTACAGAAATAGTCTTTCCCCCTGTTTTCTTTTCAAATGTGTTTGATACTGACATTAGATTCTGCCTACCCCTCTTGTTACCAGGTGGGCAGCAGTCTGACAAAAGATGCTTTTTGGGTTTGCCGTACTCTGTGCAGCAGAAATGCATACTGCAGCCTCCGTGCCTCAGAAGCCTTGGGGGTGTCGAGGAGCCACTGTGGCGTGCAGGGCTCCACTGTTCCTTGGGAGGGTCCAGGGGCCACTGTGGTGTGCAGGGCTCCACTGTTCCAGGCGCTGGTATTGCCAGCACTCTCTTTAAAACCAGTGTTCTCATTTCTGCCTTAGTCACATGTATGGCTAGAATGGTAAGCATGGATCAAAGTCTACATTTTTAAAGAGCTTTTTTATTAAGATGAATTTCTAATGTAGAAGGTTGACATGGCTGTGTTATAAACCCAATTCTTAAAGGAGCATCCAGTTCATTTCCTTCAGATCTATGCATCAGACAAGAAGTCCATGGGGACAGGTATATACCAATTCAGTGCACCGTTACCTGGCTCAGAGAAGGTGTTATGTATGTATTCATTGAATGAACTGAAAGCAGTGAGATCGGTATTAACATATTTTAAGCCAAATGTCTCAATGTAAACAAGTAGCTTTCAGTTCAAAATGTAAAAACAAAAAATTCTATACATGCACCACTGTTACAAATTATCCATTTTCCACTTTAAGTAAAACGAAATTTTCTGAAGAAGAGTAATTTCAGCCATGCTGCTGCTCTGTATGTCTGTGTGATGCTTGCTGTGACAGGGGGTTTGCTTCTAGAGAAAAATTGTCATGGTAGTGATGGAGATTTTTTTCTCTTTATAAAGTGTCCCAGTGTCATCTGACCAGTCCTTAGCATTATGTATGAAGAGGACAGGCGGCAGCATTTTTTTTTCTAGGTAGAAGACTTAGGTTGTTATTATATAATCATTTGTCCAGCAGGAATGAGAGTAAGTACCTTAGAACTGGGAGAGACCTCAGACATAATCTGACCCTCCCACTACCAGTCACTGTGCGGTTAAGGAGATTGGGTCATGGAGAGGTTAAGAGATTTTCTCAAGGTCACACAGCTAGTTTTTTCCAAAGCTCATTTTTTTAATCACATTTTTTTATCCCAAAGTTGTATATGTTCTGCAACCTGCTCTGCTTTGGGCCTCATTCCTCTGCTTCAGAACCAGTCTGCGGTTCTTACAGTGCTTACTTACGTTTGGCAGCCGTCGGTACCTGTTTGTGCCTGCATGCATTACTGAGCCCTCATGTAGGAAAAATGTAGGAAAATATGGGTGTGATGCAGTACAAGAGAAATGCCCATATAGTGGGCTTGAGTGTGGTGACGTTCAACATCCTGTAACAAAGCTACAGAACTAGAAATGTGAATCACCAGCCTGGATCTGTGGTCCACTAGCTGTGGTCCTGTGGTCAGGAGAATCACCGTTTCTTGGGGGACTCGTGCTGTGCAGGGAGAGGACAGCACTCCGGTGATAACTAGAGGCCCCCACTAGTTCTCTTCCTCTGTCGGCTGTTAAAACTACAAGACTCAGCTGAGTAAACTTGGACTGAACTGGCTTTATTCAACAGTTAATGATTCAGGCAGCATCCCATGCAGCAGGTAGAAAGGAGCTCTGTACAAAACAGAAGACCTTACAGCAGAAATGGCGAGGAAGTTACCAGTAAATGCCAAGAAAAGGCTGTTCTAGGCGAGGTCACTTTCCTTTGGAGAAGGCTTGGGTATTGTCTGTCATGCAGGTGATGTCACTAGTGCTACTCGAGAGATTCCCGGTTCGCTGGTTGCAGGCCACATTCCCGCAATGAAGTCTTGGTTTGCTCACCTGGGGACACGTGACTCCATTTTGGACTTATTTCTTTTTTTCAACACCATCAGTGCCTGGAAAAAGTAATCCTGTATTTTTGAAGCTGGGGCCAGAGTGTTTCTTTAGTTCTGCTCTCTGACTCTGTCGTGAATTAAAGGAAGTCTGTTTCCAAGTAGAGTAAAGGTACAACACAGTTCAAGTTGTGACACAGGAACCATTGTCCTGGTGATATTTCTATATTAAAGCAAAAGAAGAGACCTAGATCAAAATTCTACCAGATTTATACTCATTTTTAATCTTGGGAACATAATAGTTGATAAGGTTTCCTTGAACCTATGTTTATGGTTGGGCAACACTAGATAAAAACAGAAAACTGTACAACAAAATTCCTCCCAAAAATATAAAAGGAATCGGGCTGTTCTCTCCAGTATGGTAGCCACTAGCTCTGGGGTGTCTACTGAGCTCTTGAAATGTGGCTAGCATGAATTCATATGTGCCATAAGGATGAAATACACTCTAGATTTGAAAGATACAGAATGGTAAGAAGAATATAAAAAATGAGTTTCATTAATTTTAATATTGATTATGTGTTAAATGATAATATGGGATACATTAGATTAAATGTGTTATTAAAATTAATGTCCTATTTTATTTATTTTTAAATGTGCTTCTAAAAATTTCTAAATTTAATATGGCTTGCATTATATCTCTCTTAAGTGCCCATCTGTGCTATGGCTTGCCTCTTTTTAGATAATGAGTAACTCCTTATGTCTCAGAAGCCTGTGCCTCCCAGAATGGGCGGAGAATACCGAGCATGCTGGGCAGAGCAAGAGGATAGATGGCTAGGAAGCCCTCAAGGAGTGAGCTTCCCACAGCTGGGATGGAGGCCTCCTTCAGGGAGCCGCTACCTGTGCCCTCACATCCATATTTTAATACAGTGACTTTACTTGGAAGTCTCCTAAGTGACTTAGGATGGGTGTGGTCAGCTAACAATTCCCAGTCAACCAACTGATTGAAGTTAATTTCCAAGGCCTCTCTCATCTCCACCTCTGTTGGCTTTTAAAGTATTTTTGCTTTGTGAATGCTGCTTGCTAGCTTCAAGTAGATACAGTCTGAAGTTCTTTCAGTGCCAAAAGACATAATTACCTATAGGATTCATGATAATAGGGAAATTATAGAATTTGGAATAGCATAGATGGAATAGATGCCCTAAAGCATCATAAAGGGGTTATTGTAACTTTGCCAGTAATAATAAAACATTTGGGCAATATCAATTGTAAACTTGTGGGATAACTACTATCCTCATAAACAAGCTGGAAGGCTCTTTGAAAACAGTATTGAATTTAAGTTTTAAAAGAGAGTGAATAAAACACTGATTATGTTCATGTTGTTCAGTGTATTTCAATATTGCTTTAAACTGGGACAGTATGACTGCTTACTAGTATTGTAATTCTTAGACTTATTGTATCTTAGAGGCTTTTCCCATATGACTGAAAACTCCCTGCAGTCTTAGAGTTGAAATGGACATTTTTAGTGATGAGGAAACAGATGTGCAAACATGGTAAGTGATCTGATGGTGCTGAACCCAAGGCCCACATCTCTTCATTCAGAGGCAAGTACTGTTTCCATATTATCTTGGAAATGCACTTCCTTAAGTTATTGTTATTTTTTTTAATTCACAATATTAAAGCACAAGATCTTTTAGCTCTCTAAATCCTCTTGACGAACTTAAGTCATAGAATAAAATGAACCTTCAACCCTCTAGGAGAGCTATTTGTTTATAAATAAGTATGGAAAATAACTGGAAAGAACCAAATACTCTTAGAAAACACTAAAGGGACGTCTTGTTTGCTGACCAAAGGAAAGGAAGACTCAAGGTCAGGGCCTCTTGAAACTGAACACAAGCATCAGAGGAAAAGGAAAGGGGACTTTTGTTTTACCTAATAACTAATTAGGGTCCTACATATGGACATCTTTGCCAGAAAACAGCAGTAAATCCCAGATATAACACAAAAAGCAGCCACTGAAGATACTACACATGGGCAGAGTCCAATGGAGGATTCTCCTTGGAGACAGGGAATTGAATGGAGTTGTTGCCTATTTTTGTGACTTTTAATCTTTAGATGTGGAATGCAGGGGGAGGTGGTGCTGTTGAAGAACCTGAAATTCTTCTAGACAGGGATCCAGAAAGTAGAATCTGGGAAAACCCAACCAGCAGAGATCAGAGCTACAAGTGAGATTCCAGCATGGTTGTCCATCCATATATCTGGCTTACCCCTGATTCACACACATGTGGAACAGATTAATTCCACCTCAGCTAATGGTAAAATGTATGAATTGGGACCAGAGCTGTCATCCAAAAATCAGAATTTGTAGTTTGTAGTTAAGGCAAGATAATTGTAAGCTAAAACAAAAGCACCAACACTCAGAGGAGAAAAATAGCAGAAGCCAGAGTCTGCATTTTACCACTCATAATGTCTAGCATACAGTCCAAAAATACATGGTACACAAATAATCAGGGCAGCAGTGGAGTGTATCCTCAAAGAAAAGGGTATTAACTGGTATCCTCATAAGAAAAGGTATTAAAGATCAAGGTGACACATATTGGAAGTAACAGGCAATATTTAAAACATCATGACCATCTACTGAAGTAAATGTACACAGAGTAAGTGAAGAGAAGTCACAAATATAGAAAAGATAAAGAATTAATGGACATTCAACAACTGGAAAACAATGTCTGAAAAAGTTTGCTTGATTGACTTAAGAGCCAAATAGAGTTGACAAAAGAACAAATGAACTTTAAAACAGATTAATAGTAATTATCCAGTGTTAAAGATGAGCAAGAAAATACTGAAAAATGAAAAGGACTTTAGAGATCTGTTAGATAATATTAAGTGGTTTAACATGTATGTACGTGGAGTCCCAGAAATAGAAGAAACAATGGAACAGAAAAAAGTCCTTGAAAAAATAATGGCAACATTTCCCCAAATTTGACAGAAGACAAGTGCCCCAAATACCAAGAAGGATAAGCACAAGGCTATGAAGGCACAGCAGAGTCAAAGTCAGAGAGAAAGTCATCAAAGCCACAGGAGACAAACAATGCATCACATCCCAGAGACTGATCTCAGCAGCAGCTGGCTTTCTTCAGAGACACTGGAAGCAGAAGAGCACATACACAATTTTTATAATGCCAGAGGGGGGGAGAAACCCTGTCAATCAAGAAATCTGTATCCAGCAACAATATCCTTGAAGAATTAGTACAAAATAAAGACATTTTACAGATAAAAGAAAACTACCAGCATTCCTTACGAGCAGACTTGTAACACAAGAAATTTCCAAAGACCTTCAGGCCAAAAGGAAATGATACCAGCTGGAATTTTTAATCCTAATAAAGGAATGAAGAACATAAAAAATGGTCACTATTTGCATAAATAAAAAGAGGCTATTTTGTTTTTCTTTTTTTCTTTCAATTTCTTTATAATACATGTGGTTGTGTAAAAGGAAAATTATAATGTTATAGTATCATATTCCTAACCTATGTACTGTAATACATGTAATAGCAATAGAATAAAGGAAAAGGAAGTGTGATAATATGGACCTTTACAGGTGCACAGTTTCTAATTTGTGGAATAGTTCAATGGTAACTATAAGATGGCTGTGGAAATTTATGAATTTATGTTGCAATCCCTTGAGCAGGTTTCCTTAACTTTGGTATAATTGATATTTTGGGCTAAATCATTGGCTGTGGGGAGCTGACCCATGTGGTGTAGAATATTTAGCAGCACCCCTGACCCTACCCACCGGTGTTACCTCCCCCACACCCGCCTGTTGTGATAACCACACATGGCTACACACATTGTCAGATGTCCCCTGGGGACCAAAACTGCCCGCCATTGAAGACCATTGAAAAATACAGTTTTAAAGACAGTATGTATTCTTTGCTATTGAAAACCTTTTAATCATTTCCTTGATGCTTCAAGTTTGTTCTGCTATGTGTGTGTGTGTGTGTGTGTGTGTCTGTATGAACATGAAAAGGGAATTATAAAAAATATTCAAATCCAGAAAAGGCAAGAAAGGTAGGATAAACAACAAAAAAATAGAATTGACAAATAAAAAACCCAAACATATAAATAAACTAAACATTATTGGGATAAACATTCTAACTAAAATAAGAGGATTGTTAAAGTAGATTAAAAAAGAAGCAGAATATATTATGTGCTGCTCGCAGTCATATACTTTTAATATGAGAATCGTTTGCAGAGCAGGCAGGCACTCAGAATGTAAAGACATAGATTGAATGGAAAAAGGAAAAGGGGAAAAAGCCTGGAGTGGCCGATACATTCCAAGAAAAGTACCAGAGATGGAAACATTTCCTAATGATATAAGGGCCAGTTTGTTAAGACTACATAACGAAATGTATACATCTAATAACAGATTCAAGATAAATTTCTCCCATTATCTCTGATGTACAATTGATCAGTATTAAAGGGAGAAATATATAGTTCCATAAAGTTGGAGGTTTTTAATACCATCTTTCAGAAACTGTAATTACAACTACCCAAAAATCAGCAACAGGAAATAGAAGATCTGATACCCACATCAACCACTTTGACTTAAATGACATTTATGGAACACTATAGCGAACAACTCTAGATTATACATTCTGTTCCAATGCACTTGATATGTTCTACAAAACAGGTGATTTGGTGGGCCATAAAACAAATCTGGATATATTTTTTAAATATTAAAATCATAGAGTATTCCATAATGGAAATAAATTAGAAATCCATAACAATAAGAATAAACAACTCAAGTACTTGGAAATTAAACACACACTTTTAGACCATAGGTCACAAAAGAAACACAAAGGAAATCAGAAAATATTTTGAACTGAATGATAATGAAAATACAACGTATCACAATTTGAAGTAGTGCTTAGAAATTTATAGTTTTAAAATGGTTATATTAAAATAACATAATAAGTATATCTTTGGTCTTTGTCCCTGGCACCTGACACGGAGTTCCTAAAGCTCTTGTGGTTTCCTGAGTGATACAGGCGAAGAAGCGTTTTTAAATTATGATATTTGGTCTTACTCCCCAGTTCCTAACGCAAGAGCTAAGATCCTTGGAATGTCTGGAGTGATGCGCATCTCTGTGTGTACCAGCGAGGTGCCTTACAGCTGGGGCCCTAAGTAGCCTTAGCATCGGGTGCTCAGAGGAACAAAGCCTGTGACTAGAGAGATGGAACTTCCGGCCCTACTCCTGACCTTTGGGGAGGGATGGCGGTGGCCTCCTGGAGATTATCTTAATCACCAATGATCAATGATTTAATTCATCATGGCTACCTAATGAAGTCTCCATAAAAACCCTGAATGGGGGTTTGGATGTCTTGCAGGTTAGTGGACACACTGAGGGGCTGGGAGAGTGAGGGGCCGGGAGGTTGCCCAGAGGGCATGGAAACTCTGTGCTACTCCCCTTCCCCATACCTTGCCCTGTGTATGTCTTCCACGTGGCCGTTCCGGAATTACAGCCTTTATAATAAACTTGTAATAGTAAGTAAAGTGCTTTCCTTAGTTCTGTGAGCCCCTCTAGCAAGTTAGTGAGCTGGAGAAATTCATGGGGATGCCCAGTTTGTAGCTGGTTCATCAGAAGTACAGGTCACGGCCTGGAACCTGTGACTGATGGCTGTGGCCGGGGGTGGCTGTCTTAGGGCACTGAGTCTCTAACCTGTGGGGTCTGTGCCGACTCCAGGCAGTGGCAGAACTGGATTTTAGGAAATCCAGTTGGTCCCTGGGGAGTTGGAGAATTCTTTAAGTGAAAACCCACACATTTGCTGCCAGAAGAGTATGAGTAAAGAAAAATGTTTTTTTCTTTATAACTGGAAGATAGGTTCTAAGAATCAATGACTTAAGGTCCTAGAATAAGAAGTTAGAGAACAAAGAGCAAATTAAAGCTCTAGTAAGGAGAAAAAAGAAAATTATAAAGAAAAAATTGAAATCACTGAAATAAAGTGGAAAAATAGAAGAGAAAATCAATTAAACCAAAAGCTCATTCTTCATGAAGAAAAATAAAATTAATACTTATACCTAGATTGATCAATAAAATAGTAGAAAAGAAACAAATTGCTAATATCATGAATGAAAGAGATACATCATTACAAGACCTAGGTTTAAAAGATTAATAAATTTGACAATGGGCAAGAGATGGACAAGTTCATTGAAAGACAAAATTTATCAGAACTAACCTAAGAAGAATCAGGAAACTTGAATCAACCTGTATTAATAAAGTAAATTCAACTCATAATTAAAATCTTCCCAACAAAGAAAGTACAGGCCTTAGTGATAAATTCTACAAAAGGTATAAGAAATAATACTAATTTTACACAAGCTCTTTCAGGAAATAGAGGAGATGACTTCTTTAAGTAAAGATGGAGTAAGGACCTGAAACACAATAAAATGGAGCTGATTTTTTTTTAAGAAGTTCTAAAAAGTATTTTCTGGACTATCACTGTCCACTGAGATTTTCTGCAGAGATAGAAATATCTCTGCACTGTCCATTACCATAGTTACCAGTCACACATGGCTTTTGAACACTTGAAGGATGGCTAGCAGAAATATTGAATTGATTTTTAAGTTTAACTTAATTAAATGTAAGCAGTTATTTTTAGCCAGTGGTTGCCATTTTAGAACAGCTCTAGAATATATAAATTTGAAGCATCAAGGAAATATTTCAATGACTTTAAATAGCCAGAGAGTACATAGATATTAAAATTGTTAAAAATAAACACTTAATGTGGAATTTTGTGTGAACAATTTATCCATAATCCTCTATTACCCATTATTTTCATTACTAGCATGGTACTAGGCAAATTAGTTTTGACTAAGTTCAGTGTTAAGAAATTAAAAGAGTTTTTTGAAAAGGATACTTAATAATTTTAATTCAACAACTACTATAAATAGCCCAGAAAGAAGATCTCACATTAAATGTTGTAAGGTGTGAGAGCATTCTTTCTTAGTTACTTGAAGGCTTACACAAGCCCTTTGGTGTTTTGAATCTTATTAAATGCCACGTAGTGGGTGGCTCTACAATAATACTAATAAAAGACAATGATCATAATAACTAAATCTACTGAGTAGTTATTTTTACTTAGCATTGTTCAAAGCACATTACATGTGTTAATCTATTTTGCACCATGGCTCAGAGTGGTAGGAATATTATTGTCTCCATTTTAAACTTTACATATTTAAGTAACCCATCCAGTCACACTGATGGGAGAGTGATTTGAACTCAGTACATTTGTCATATTTCTTAACAAGATTACTTGTTTAGAAGGTAAATATCAGCCACCAAAAATCTCCAGCTCATCCAGAAGGGTAGTTTACAACTTGAAACCATTAGTTCCAAGAGATTTCAAAGTAGTGAAAGACCAATAATCTGAGAAGGTTTTATTTTTAAAATAACAAATAGGTCTTGAGTTACCTTTTTATTTCATTGGTCGGATTTCAACAAGAGGGTGCAAGCAGGGAGATGTTCCGTGAAAGGAGTCTAGACATGGTTTGCCTGCCCTGCCTGTTTTTGAAATAAGTTAGAATGCAGCTTTAGAAACAGGATTAGAGAGAGCAGAGCAGGATCACAGAGGGCCTTCAAAGCCAATTCAGACCTATAGAGGCCCTAGGTCAGTGACCTTTAAACCCTGGGTCTTTACTCCTTAGTAAGTTAGGTTGTAAGTCAATGTATTTGGTCAAAACCAACACGTTTGCTTTTATGAAATGAATAGAACAGAAAACACCAAAATGTCTTGCAGTTAATAAGGGTTTTTGTGAAACATATTTTTTTAGTTAAATAAAATCAATTCTTGTTACGGTAGTTATATTCTATGTACAGAATATATAGAAGGGCTGTGAAAACAATGAATCAGTGAATATGGAACCATTGCTCCTAAAGGAAATACAGGGTCAGGTGCCTATGAGCCTGTGGTCATGAGTCTCATGAACTGACCAATACATAAACTTGTTTCATGTGTGTTTCTGTTCAAAGACACCTTATTTAATATATATTGTTGATCCATTAACACTGAACTCATGGCCAGCAGCCCTATAGCTCATGCCTGCACAAAGTTTATCTAACATATGTGTTTTCTCCACTAAACACATCACAGCCTTCTTGTGCTTAGGGACCCAAGTTAGCCCTTCAGCACTATGCTTGGGGCCATCTTAAATAGCAAAATCACCAACAAAAAGCACAAAAATGCAGAAAGTGTGGCATTAAATAGACCATGAAAAGGACACTTGTAAGAGATGAAATCAAGACGGGGTGTTGCTTCTTCAGCCTCAGGTGGGAACGTGCCTCAGGGGACGTGACTGGAACATCCCATCACTGCATGCATGTGTGAATGGCTGCAGAAATGCTGTGTTGATTTGGGGGTTATAAGTCACATTTACGGATTGCAAATTCAGAATCTGAGTAGTGGGATCAGCTTTATATGTGTGTAAAAGCACACACGTTTACTAGGTCAATGTGAAATGTATTTCTCTAGGAAAATAAAATATTTTTAGAAATATTGGCCTAAATAATCAGTACTGAGGAGGGACATGGTGAACAGTTTTAAGGTTTATCCAGTATTGATATGCAGAATAGGATTAAGAGGCAAAGAGCCTCGCTAGATAGGAAGGTTCTAACTAGTGACCCCATGAGGTAATGAGGGAGAATATGGGGATGGGGACATGGGGTGGGAATTAAGCCAAGAAAAAAAGGTGAATTGGTTACAAATTAATTATATGAATGAGGAAGAAAAAGTTGATTATTACTCTGAAGGTTTCTGGTGTATAACTTGGAAGAGGGGTGGGTATGATACGCTATATGGCACGATAGGAGGAAAAGCACTTGCATGCTCGTGGAGTCCTGTCTGACTCGCGCCTCTGTGGCTCTCTTAGCCATGTGGCCTTTGGCAAGTTAAAAGCTTTATGCTTCATCTTTAAAATAATGCCATTTGAAGGCCACATAGTTACAATTAGCTAATACACATTATATGACCCTCTTGAATAATTAACACCTGGGGTGTAATCAGCTGCCATATAACTAGTAGGTGATGTGTTTGTGATCATGTGTACATTCATATTATATATGAAATACGTGCAAAATATGCTGTAGTTTCACCTGAAGAAATTTTGAGACATTTTCATCAGGCCATTGAAAATGTGAGATGAATAAGGGAGGTTAGGGTTAGAGATTTACTTGTCATCAAAGACAAAGGAGCTACAGAAAAGTTGAAAGGAGTAAAATATTAAGTATATGAACAATTGTATGATTCACCAATTTGTATATGTTGTACTATAAAAACAAAACAATTTTATACATATAACCCTGTAATGTGTATTATGTAATATATTAAAACTTAATTTATAACTATAATATGGGTTATGTTTAATATACATTTACTATACAATAATACCACTTTTCAAAGGATAAAAAAATACAAAGTATAATTACCTGACAAAATATAACCCTTGTCTGAATGCAGTAGAATCTTGGAACTGGACATAATCATAAATATCAATTTCTACCATATTGGCAAAAGCTTGGAATTGCTAGTAAAGGGGCCTTCTGGGTGATGGACTACCGAATATGCAAGGTTTCACTGTAATTTGTTCTACAGGCTGAAGTTAGTATTGTCAAACACTGCCTGCAACATTATAGGTTTTAAGGCTTCAGCGTCTCCTTATACCTCCCATGGTATTAAATGTAATTCAAACACAGAAAAATGCTCTTCTCTCATTTTGTCTTTTCTTTTTGATAACAGATCCACTTGAGAAATGATTATATTGACTATTGTAGTATTAAATTTTCTTTAGTGCTACAAAACTGGCAAGCTGGTGAGTCCAGGCAGACGAGGCATGATGTGACTTCACAGACATTTTCTACACAACGTAATAGAACAGAGTGCACAGTGTTGAGTTACCTTCCTCTTGCATGATTTAAAAACAGTTTTCGTTAACATTAGTCATTACTAATTGTAATTAAAACTTGCCCATGGGTAACAGGAATTACAATTTTCAATTCTGCCTCACAGAGACTTTATTTTTTCTGTGCATCCTGGGTATTGTGCAGTCTGATGCCTTCCAGGAACCAGCCAAACGCCCACTGCCGTCAGTGTGCTATGTTGTGTTCGATCTGGAGCTGACAAGTGTGGCCTCAGGTTTCTGGCCTGTCTTCTGTGTCGCAGAGGCACAGAATTGTTAAACAATCTGGGGAAACTGGAGGCAGGAAATGTGCGATGGAACTGCCTGTGTAGCTCAGGCTGCGTGACAAAAGGGGCCTGTAAGCTTGCAGTGCAGCAATGACTTACCTGCAGGAACACCCCTCGCAACAGATGTGTAAGGAGAACAGAACGTTTTAAAAATAAACTTCAGGAAATCGTTCTGAAGTCTTTCTTTGCCCTGTGTTTCAGCTAAAACTCAACGCCTTCCTCAAATGTCCTGTTGGAAACAATGAGAAGGGAACAAGCTCTGTTTTCCATTTTCTCCCTCATTTCTGGGGTTTCAGAATGGCCTTTCAATAACCCTAAACTCGTAGGTGTTTTAATTAAGGGTTTCATTGTTGGAACACGATAACATCAAGCCAAGATCTCCCGTGATAATCATGCTTTATTTATGGTCGTGTAACAGCCTTGTGTCTCATCCTGTTGGCGTATCACTAGTATATCTCGGAGCCTCTTTTGAAGCTGCCGAAAAATCCTAGAAGCTTGAAGGAGAGACATCTTCAGCCACTTTGACTTTCTTTTTCTTGATGAAGTGATTTAACTCTGAAAACTACTCAATTCAGTACTGAGGACTTACGAGCACATTGTTTTAAAATGTCGTATTTACTTAGATCAAGTGAAGAGTGATTGTATTCACAGAAAGATAACTATTGTAAAAAAGAGTCTCAATGTCTTCCAAGAACATTATAGGCATTTTCCTTACATCAGAAAATAGGCATAATTTTGACACCTATCACTTTATTTTAGAAGGCACTTGTGCCTCTGTCTTACAAGGAAGTTCTAACAGAGGTAAGCCATTCTAACTGGTCACCACCAAGAATGATTTACGTGGAGGTCAGGTGTTAATGGAATTCTCTTTTCCTCTAACTCAAAAGCTCAGACCCAAAGCCATGATGTGGGGCAGAGTAAGGTAGGTGCCTCTGGCAGGAAGTGGGGGGCAGGAGGGCCTGCGGTGGCTCCGAGTCGGGTGTCAGACCCCAGACTGCAGGGGCTGAGCTGGCGCTGACAGGGCAGCCTGGCAGGGGTTGTCAGAGCCTCCTCGGAGGAAAGGGGGCCCAGGTGCGGGGATGCCCTGACATGGGGTTTGGAGTCCAAGCAGCCCCAAGGAGGGTATGTACATGTGTACTGGGTTGAAATGTAGACCCCAAGTAGATGTGTCCCAGTCTTAGCTCCTGCTACCAGACTCTGTATTTGGTTCCCAGGGCCGCTGTAACAAATTACCCGAAACTTGGTGGCTTCATAAAACAGAGGTTTCTTCCTTAATGGTTCTGGAGGCCACAAGGCCCAAATCAAAGTGTCACAGGGCTGTTTCTCACGGGAGGCTCCGAGGGAGAACACACTCCAGGTGGCTGCCATGTTCCTCAGAGCTCCGTGGCTCGTAGACACGTCAGTCCAATCTCTGTCTACACGTGGCACTCTCCCCCGTGTCACTGTGTCATTTCCTTCTCTGTCTCTTATTAGGACACTTGTCATTGGATTTAAGACCCCCACCTAATTCAGGATGATCTCGTCTCAAAATCCTTACCTTAGTTATATCTGCAAAGACTTTTATTCCAAATAAGGTGACATCCTGTGCTTATAGGTCTACATCCCTGTTGGTGGGCCAGTATTCAACCCCCTGCAGCCTGGCCAGGATGACTTATTTTGGGGAGTCAGAGATCAGGAGGACTGGAAAGGGCATCCCTGGGAAGGGGTGGCTGCATGGGGTGTCAAAAGCCATGCAGGGTAGGAGAGTATCCATGTAGGAGGTGCTCTGGCACATGGTGTCAGGTCCAGAGGGGGGCATGAGGAGGGCATTTGGATGGGGGGAGGGGAGAAGTCTGGGTGAGAGCCGGGTGTTATATGGTGGACTGATCAAAGAAACAGATATATTGAGGGTAATATAAGCCAAGATTCTCAATGTCAAAGAAGTTAAAAATGTGGAAAAGGAGAAAATTCTGGAATTGAAGGTGTTGACATGAACTCATGATTTTTTTATTAAATGTGGATACAGTGATGAATGGATATGAATGTGGGTAGGCTTGTGTGTATGTGTATGTTCCCCAGCTCTGGCCACTGACGGGGCCTGGGAACAGGATACTGCCAAAGAAGCACATTCAGCATACATATCTTGGCTTCTGATGGTCAGTCTTTACTAAAAGGAAACAGCTCCTTGGGAAAAAGGCTGATGTCAGAGTTTGAATAGAGGCAGTAAAATATAAACCTGGAGCATCTTGTGCCAGAAAGTATGGAAATGATACTAATGTATTACAACCTATTCAACACAAAACCCTAAGTCAATAGAGATTTCAGTAAGTAAGTGCATAAAT
This sequence comes from Smutsia gigantea, assembly GCA_032199065.1. Classification (NCBI taxonomy): domain Eukaryota; kingdom Metazoa; phylum Chordata; class Mammalia; order Pholidota; family Manidae; genus Smutsia; species Smutsia gigantea. Next base: position 42,984 of record JAVSCE010013749.1, on the reverse strand, counting down.
TGAAAGTTTGACAAATGGATGTTTGGATACTTTCAAATATCTCCCCATGAAATACCTACAAAGGGGAAAATGAGTCGCTTTTGAGAGGAGAAACCTGGTAGACACCACCTTAACCAAATGTCCAAAATGAACATCATCAGTGATGGCATAAATCAGAACTGTTACCCGATACGATGAGAAACACCTGGGTATTCCTGCTATAGATGCGCGACCTGAATCTAATTATGAGGAAGCATCATAAACCCATGTGGAGGCACATTGTGCAGAATAATTGGACTACAATTATAAAAAATGTCAAAGTTGTGAAGGTCAAGCAAAGACTAAAGAATGGTTCTAGTCTGAAGGGGTCTGGAGAGATGTGGTAACTCATTGCAATGTGTGACCCTGACACTGACCCATCGTTTTGACAGTTGGTGTAACTTGAGTGGGGTCTGAACATTAGATGGCAGAAACACCTCAACATATGAATTGCTTAGGAAATACCTAAAGCAGAGTCAGTGCTCATTAATTTTGGCTATGAGAGGGTGATAATAATGAAGCAAACAGTGATGAAGGGTCACATCAAAAATATATCTGGCATCTATCTACCTAATATCCTGCAATTCTGGAACTTGGAAGTTCTGGATTCATAGGGAGAAAACTGTTTCCCTCAGATCTAAGTAGATCTGTTAGTTTAATTGAGAGATACATTTAAATTATATTCTTTTTTAGTCAACAGAGAAACAAAAAGCACTTTGCCAGATCACTCAATACTTGGGACCCAGGAATTGTAAAGTTAAATTGTTTACTTGGAAGTGAAAAATTCAGTCTTCTCTCAATACCCAAAGAAGAGGAATGAATACGAGAAAGGGAACTTGAATGGTTTCAACACGAGTGTGTGGAGCCATTCGCTGAACTGTAGAGTTGGGAGAGATGATGGAAGCAGGCCAAGGTCCTTCTGTAAAGCCAGTTTGGAAGAACTGAGCCATAATTCCATTTTTCCAAAGGAAAAGTAAATCCCAGTTTAGAAGTAATACTTCTCTGTAGATCTTTGCTCCTGTTTTCCAAAGTTCGAAGTGTGTAGTCATTTGTGTTCGGAGAAGTCTCATGAGTGTCCTCACTCACTCCTGTCGTGATGGTGTTTCTAGGGGTCCTGAGCACCCATAGCCCATCATTTCAGCAGCCCCAAACTGGGGCATCGTGACACTGACCAAGAAGCTTGTAAAGAATGTATTTCCACACTTGCCACAAAGCCATTGTCCTAAAGCTATCCCAAATTGTCTCACATTTGGTCTGAGTGTGAATGTGACCCTTTTATCATGTAATCCTCAACATGCTTGATTGCAGCCTACTGAACACAAAACCATATAAGAACATTTTTCTGTTCTGGAAGAATGTGCGTTTCTAAGTTTCAGCAATAAACTTCTTGAACTTTTTTTTATCATTTACAAAAAATTTATATAAGCCCCTCATCTAAGAAGGAAATTACTGGTATCACATTGATGTTGAGGAAGTTGGCAGGTGTGTCAGGGAGAGATGATAGATGCAGGAGGTTAGGCTGGCCACCCGGCATGAAGGCAAGGAACAATGTGCGGTGGAGGGCTCGCCAGTGTGGAAGAAGGAAGTGTCGCTGAAGGCACTGGGTGAAAATTCTTAAGTTCTGGGCTCACATATTAGTTATGGGAAACCCTGAGGGAGTTGCATCTGTAAAATGGGAGCAATATTAATGTCCCTGGCTACCTCACATAATTGTAATAAGGAACAATTTTATAATAAAAGTGTGTATGCACATCAAAGTTCTACCCAGATGTAGGGTATCACTTTCTTATATGTGTACAGTGCAATTGTTCTTTAACATTTAAATCTATTAATTAATCTCTACTTAAGGCCACAGAGAAATATATAACAAATTTTTAAGGGATTTGTCTTAAAAATAGCCAAACCATAGATATCATGGTGCTCTAAGTAGTAAACCCCAGATGAGTAAAAATTCACTCAGCCAACAGTTTAGGGTTTGGGTAGCAGGTGACAGAAACCCAACTAAAGGTGGTAGAGCACATACCCGAGGGGCCTGTGGTGCCGTTCAGGGCTTGGAAATGGGAAAAGGCTGGGACTGGCTCATGTTTCATCTGTGTTATCTTTAATCCTAGGCTGTGTCTTTGCATATGGTGGCAAAGATGACTATCTAGAAATAAATGTCTCCTTTTTTTAAGGGTCATTTAAGGCCATTCCAGGGAAGCATCAGAAGCTGCTTTGCGTATGCTGGGAGCATTATTTCTTGCTCCGCCTGGTTGGTGATGGGTGGAACACTGAGCTGAGATGTGAAACAGTGCCCTATAATGCAAGGGTTGGGATGGTATGGCCAGCTGGCTGAGTCTGGTCTGCAGCTTGTTCATTTGCCTACTGTCTGTGATTGATTTTGTGCTACGATGGCTGAGTTGAATAACTGTGACAGAGGTATTTTCCTTCACGGGAAAAGCTTGCTGAACCCTGCTATGGAAGAATGTGTGTTCTAAATTCCCTCAAGAAACTTCTTGAATTTTTGTTCTCATCTTTACAATGATGGTTGCAGAGGGATGAAACTTGAAACTCCTTTTTGAATGCCACTATTTATTTTCTGATGGCTCTTTGGCTCTGTTTCTGGTGCCACTTACACACCATTTACTGTCCTGCAGTTCCCCTCCCTCTTCTGCTAAAATCATGCATACTCACATAGTTAAAATCCTGTCCAACTTTAGAAGTCCCCAAAGATACTTTCCTCAATTAAGAAGGGCAGGATTCAAAATCACACCTACGGTACTTATCAGGTTTGGAAAGAGCATCTGTTTCATGCAGTGAGCACCTGCTCAGCTTCCCAGGTAGCAAGGGAAGATTCTTCCTCAGCACATACTGTTCATGCGGGGTCAGAACCTCCTCTTTACTATGGAGGTGATGAAAGGGAGGTGTGGGATGAAATGGTAGGAGAGGCATGGAATAAAGAATCATAGAATGTGAGAATTAGAAAAAGCCCTCTGAGATTCACTCATCCAAAATTTTAAAAATGAGAAAAATGACTCCTGCTCATCTTTCACCTCCTTTAACAACTGTTTGGCAATGCCTGATATTTGAGTTTAAATGTATTGAAGGTATAGGTTTTAAAAGCTTTAGGTAATGAATTTATAAAATTTAAGTTAAAACATGTTAAACAGATACAGAGGTCCCAGAGCAAGCTACCTCTTCGTCCTCCTGCCCCTTCCATTGGTGCCGGTCTGGTTTCTGGTTTCAGGAGCTCGGACCAGTTAGGCAGGTCTTTGCTTAGGATTACTTGTAACTGATGTCGTTTGCTATTTTTAGCAATTGTGACTGAATCATCTATAGGTTTATGACCTTGTTGAATGTCTAATTATGTAGCTAGAGGAAGGACAGTGGCATTTCCTAATTGTGTAACCCAAGAGCATCTTGTGGGGCTGGAGTCCATGTTCTGTACCTTTTCTGTGTTTGTGCAGGGGCCGGGTGTTAGCACATTACCCTAATTACCAGTCTTTGGGGGAGGGATATATATATATTTATGTTACGATGGCAACATTCCTGTTTTAATGTCGAGCTGATCAAGATGGATATGTGTTGTTTATTTTTGCATAATACTAACACATTTACTTGTTGAAAAGTTGGAGCCCAACTCTAGGCATTTTACACCATTTCAAATATACCTTAGTGTTTTAAAGCATAAATATTCAACACTTCAACAACCTGAGAGCAAAAATAAATATTTTAACCAGAAAAAAGTATGCCATGACTAGCTGTGACTTAATACAGACAGACAGGAATCATCTGCATAAACCAAGAGAAAAGTGGGGCCTCAGATGTATTTGTATTAAACGAATGTTATGAATGTATAAAGCAGCTTGTCAGAATGCCCCCACCAAACTTTGTTATTGCAAGACTAAAACTTCTTAATGAGAAAGAAAATGTAGATCAGTTTTACTTGTCTCCATTTAATCTTCATTAGCTTTATTTTTATATCACCTGAGGGTTTTAACTTCAAGGAAAATGGGATGGTGTAACCGTGCTATCAAAGTAATGTGAAAACTGAAAGTAAATGAAAACAAAACATAAACGTCTGACAGTTATGAGTCTCAGTACACCAAGCAGGTGTGCAAGAAATGGGGCTCATTTTCCTACATTTAAACCAGATCTCACTTTCGAGCCTGTGATCCCTGAACCTTGGTTTCACCCTTTCCTTTCCCCTGCATTTTAGGGGATGGCGTGGAGCTAGAGCATCACAGGTGTGGGGCTTGGGGGTTTGCTCTGTCCGGGCGATGGGCACCAGTGCTGGTGTTTTTCTATGCTGGCTTTCATCCACCCTGGCAGGGACTGAGGTTCCCTCTTTTACATTTGATGCTTTATTCATTCTTTTCTACAGTTGAATTCAGGGCCCCTTGAGTTCTCATTCTCAAGTATTTCCAGACCTCTTCTGATCTCCTGGAGAACATTCTATTTCTCCTTCTCCACACTGATCCGTGAGTCACTTTGAGACCCCATTTATCTGCACACAACTCACAGATACTTGTCTCCTGGGGGTCTCCACCTTCCCAGGGCTGAAAGAGTGTAAGTTCTCCTTCCTCTTGTCTCCCAAATGCCCACATCTAACAAGCCGTTTCTCGGGGGTCCACAGTTTCAGTATCCTTGTCTTCCTCCCATCTCTGCCCCTTGTCTGCAGGGGAATTTGTCTAGTTTGAGAGTAAGATGGCCTGTTTTTCCCCATCAAGTATACTTTCAAGACTATTGCTTATTATTTAAGATTTTTCTCTTTTTTTAATTGAATTTAAAAAACTCTCATTGTGTTTAGTATCAGGGATGCATCATGTGAGGAAACTTTGAAATACCATGAAAGGGGCGATTGCTTCAATCTTTTTAGCTGTGCGCTAATAACAAAGTGAATGGGTAATTACGTTTTCCTGGGTAATTTGCTGCTTGCAAAAGGACAACAGGTCTGGCTGGCTAATTGTTTCCATAGAAAGAAATTTCTAAAAGCACAAAACTTTGCCTTTGCATGGCACGTGGTCCCACTGGTTGCCCAAAGGCAAAGACACCCCCAGGTCTGGCTACACTGCAGGACCCTCCCCCTCCAGCTGTCAGGGACCCTCCTGGCTGAAAAAGCCTCCCTGCCCCCCTGCAAAGCCTCTGAGAGTCCACTGCCTTCCTTCTGTTTTGCACCAAACTCTGAAGAGTCTCTGATGAACCTGGGGACTAGGCTGTTGAACGAGAGTTGACTCCCTTTATCTCTTTCCCTTTTGGTCTTCTGCTGGTTATGCCATCTCTAAAACAGTGAATTTAAAAATGCTTTAACTGACTAAGTGGGGCAGACATTAAGAAGTACAATCTAATATTTCAAAATTTCCTCCTGCCAGAAATAAAAGTATGGTTTATATCATAGTGGTGGTTACAGGGGATTCAAATGGCACCTCATTCATTACTGCCAACATTTGGTTCCCAAATGGCAGAAGAAGTCAGTGTAGGTAGAGTCATGAGCCAACGCCGAGATGGGCGAGCCTGGCTTCCTGGGCCATTACAGCGTCTGTCTGAACTTGGATTCAGTTCTTTGGTGAAAATACAACTCACTTTGAAGGCCCAGAGTCCATGGTGAAGAAGCAGACTTCCCTATGCAGCTTGCTTCACACTGGTGGCCGAGCCCCATGGAATGCCAGCGCCCTGGGCGCCGACCAGCAGGCAGGTCCTGTGTTCAGGTTCTCACTCTGTCCCTAATTAATTCTGGAATTCTGGATTGAGTCATCGTGTTCTTTATGCCTCATTAAATAATACAAGAAAGTGGATTGATTTTCAAGACTTGAATTACAGTTGCCTTTTGAATCAAATGTACACCGCATGGGGTGAGTTTGGGGCATAAGAAAAGATGAAGGAAAGATCTGGATCCTGAGACTTTAGGGAATTTAGGTAGTGGGAGGATATCTGGAGGTTCCTAGAACCCCAGTGCAGGAAAAGCTAGGCGATTGAATGGAATTTTCTTTGGAAAGTAAATATCCCTTACTGAGCATTTTTCTTCAAGCTGCACACGCCCCCTCTTCTCAGGAGCAACTGTTTGACTCAGTTTATGTTTCTGGTATAAAACTGTGTAGTAAGACCTGCAGTTTTGCTGTTTTCAGCATGCAGTGTGAACACCCACATGGATCATACAAACTCCATCCAGAGTCTCTGGTCTCAGAGGATCTGTACTTGTGTAATGTGGCACTTTCCATTTTCACAGGTCTATTTAAAAGAAACTATTTAGGCATTTGAAATGTTGGCCTTCAGACGTGGGGTTGGGGAGTGAAAGCACTTGACCTCTCTCCATAAAACTGAATTACTCTTATGTTTGAAGTTTTGACAGAGAGAAAGAGAGAATAGCCTTATTTGGTAATGAGTACCCATTAAAAGAACAGTATATTGCATTTCGTTTTCCTACTTCACATTCCTGTTCTAAGGATTTGCAAGCAAAGTGCTGTGAGACCCCTAGAGTTAAGAGGCTGGAGGCAGGTGGTGTTGAATTTGACATTTTAAGGGGCACTCGATAATATGTATAGTCTGAGTGGCGAAGCTTAATTAGCTTAAGTTAAGCACAAAACATAGCAGCTACTGTGTGTCTGGCACTGTGCAGCACACTGATGTGGCACAAGGGAGAAATAAGAGCTCCTGGAGCTTAGAGACAGAAAGAAACAGTGATGGTTTCCTGCCCGGCACAGTGGACAGGTCGCTAGTGCCACCTTTGAGCTTGCTGGGCACCGCCAGCCCCTCTTTGCAGACAGCCTGTGTGGGGTGATGAAAAGTACCGTGTTTAGGCTCGAAAGTCCTGAGTCTGAGTCCTGGCTTGGCTGTCTGTTCTGTGATCCTGCTAAGTGGCGATTATGCCTGCCCCACCTGCCTCTCTGAGATGTTTTGAGTAGCAAATGGCAGGTGTGTATACTCGCTTCTGGAAAAACAGAAAAGCTACTCTTTGGTTAGTCTCCTGTTAGGGGGTGAATTGCATCCCTCCCAGACTCATGAGTTAAAATCTTGATTTCCCTCATTATTTCAGAATAAGACTGTTTGGGAGCTAGGGTCTTTTTTTTTTAATTGAGGTATAATTGACCCAAGACATAGTATCACTTTCCAGTGTATAACGGAATGATTCAGGACTTGTACTCATTGCCCAATGATCACCTGAGTCTGGTTGACATCTGTCACCTCACATGTTTACAGGTTCTTTTTCTTGTTACAAGAACTTTTAAGATCTTATCTCTTGGCAACTTTCAATTATGCAGTACAGTACAGTTAACTAAAGTCACCTTGCTGTACATCACATGCCCATGACTTATTTTATAACTGAAAGTTTGGACATTTAACTTGATAATTAAGTTAAAATGCAGTCATGGGGGTGGGTCCTTGTGAGGAGGGGGACGGGGGCGTAGACACACACAGAGGTAAGGTCAGGCGGAGGCAGGAAGGTGAGGGCGTCCCCAAGCCGAGGAGAGGGACCTCGGAAGACCCAAACACTGCTGACACCTCAGTCTTGGACTTTAAGCCGCCAGGAGAATGAGAAAGTTAATTTCTGTTGTTTGAGCCGCCCTGTCTGTGGCGCTCTGTTATTACAGCTCGAGCATATGAACACAACCTCCTTTACTACTGATTTTATGTGTGCAGTGCTAGAGAGCCAAAAACCCAATGATTTGCCCTATCCGCCCGTGAAGAGTTTCTGTGCCGTAGGATGTGGGGAAGCATGTGCACAGACCTTCACCGGCATGCTGCTAAGCGCCCAAATGTGCAGTGATTTCAGGCAGTGCTGACATTTGGGCACCTTCTGCCCCGGGGTGCTGCTTTCCAACTAGTGCCTTTGCGCAATCTTAGTTTCTTTGCCCTGTATTTAACTCAGTTTCTCTCTCCATTATGCTTCATGCTCTACCTAAGAAGAAGGAAATAAAATTATTCTCTAGGAACTAAGCCAGACATTTTTTTTAAATATAATTTATTTTATTATCATTAATCTACAATTACATGTGTAATATTACGGTTATTAAACTACCCCTTCATCAGGTCCCCCCACCAACCCCATTACAGTCACTGTCCATCAGCGTAGTGAGATGCTATAGAATCACTACTTGTCTTCTCTGAGTTGTACTGCCCTCCCCGTGCCCCCCCAACATTATATCTGCTAATCATAATGCCCCTTTTTCCCTCTTATCCCTCCCTTCCCGCCCATTTTCCCCAGTCCCTTTCCCTTTGGTAACTATTAGTCCGTTCTTGGGTTCTGTGAGTCTGCTGCTGTTTGTTCCTTCAGTATTTTTCTTTGTTCTTATACTCCACATATGAGTGAAATCATTTGATACTTGTCTTTTTCGGCTTGGCTTATTTCACTGAGCATAATACCCTCTAGCTCCATCCATGTTGTTGCAAATGGTAGGATTTGTTTTCTTCTTATGGCTGAATAATATTCCATTGTGTATATGTACCACATCTTCTTTATCCATTCATCTACTGATGGACACTTAGGTTGCTTCCATTTCTTGGCTATTGTAAATAGTGCTGCAATAAACATAGGGGTGCATCTGTCTTTTTCAAATTGGGCTGCTGCATTCTTAGGGTAAATTCCTAGGAGTGGAATTCCTGGGTCAAATGGTATTTCTATTTTGAGTTTTTTGAGGAACCTCCATACTGCTTTCCACAATGGTTGAACTAATTTGCAGTCCCACCAGCAGTGTAGGAGGGTTCCCTTTTCTCCACATCCTCGCCAACATTTGTTGTTGTTTGTGTTTTGGATGTTGGCCATCCTCACTGGTGTGAGGTGATATCTCATTGTGGTTTTAATCTGCATTTCTGATGATTAGCGATGTGGAGCATCTTTTCATGTGCCTGTTGGCCATCTGAATTTCTTCTTTAGAGAAGTGTCTATTCATGTCCTCTGCCCATTTCTTAATTGGATTATTTGCTTTCTGTTTGTTAAGGTGCATGAGTTCTTTATATATTTTGGATGTCAGCCCTTTATCAGATACGTTTTTTATGAATATATTCTCCCATACTGTAGGATGTCTTTTGTTCTACTGATGGTGTCCTTTGCTGTACAGAAGCTTTTCAGCTTGATATAGTCCCACTTGTTCATTTTTGCTTTTGTTTCCCTTGCCCGGGGAGATATGTTCATGAAGAAGTTGCTCATGTTTATGTCCAAGAGATTTTTGCCTATGTTTTTTTCTAAGAGTTTTATGGTTTCATGACTTACCTTCAGGTCTTTGATCCACCTTGAGTTTACCTTTGTGTATGGGGCTAGACAGTAGTCCAGTTTCATTCTCTTACATGTAGCTGTCCAGTTTTCCAACACCAGCTGCTGAAGAGGCTGTCATCTCCCCATTGTATATCCAAGGCACTTTTATCAAATATTAATTGACTGTATATGTTTGGGTTAATGTTTGGATTTTCTATTCTGTTCCACTAGTCTGTGGGTCTGTTTTTGTGCCAATACCAAATTGTCTTGATTACTGTGGCTTTGTGGTAGAGCTTGAAGTCAGGGAGCGTAATTCCCCGTTTTATTCCTCCTTCTCAGGATTGATTTGGCTATTCGGGGTCTTTTGTGGTTCCATATGAATTTTAGAATTATTTGTTCCAGTTCATTGAAGAAAGCTGTTGGTAGTTTGATAGGGATTGCGTTGAATCTGTAGATTGCTTTAGGTAGTATAGCCATTTTGACAATATTTATTCTACCTAGCTAAGAGCATGGGATGCATTTCCATTTGTTAGTGTCCTCTTTAATTTCTCTTAGGAGTGTCTTGTAGTTTTCAGAGTACAGATCTTTCACTTCCTTCATTAGGTTTATTCCTAGGTATTTTATTCTTTTTGATGCAATTGTGAATGGAATTGTTTTTCTGATTTCTCTTTCTGTTAATTCATCATTAGTGTATAGGAAAGCAACAGATTTCTGTGTGTTAATTTTGTATCCTGCAGCTTTGCTGAATTCAGATATTAGTTCTAGTAGTTTTGGAATGGAATCTTTAGGGTTTCTAATGTACAGTATCATGTCATCTGCAAATAGTGACAATTTGACTTCTTCTTTACCAATCTGGATGCCTTGTATGTCTTTGTTTTGTCTGATTGCCGTGGCTAGGACCTCCAGTACTATGTTGAATAACAGTGGAGAGAGTGGGCATCACTGTCTTGTTCCCGATCTTAGATGAAAAACTTTCAGCTTCTCGCTGTTAAGTATGATGTTAGCTGTGGGTTTGTCATATATAGCCTTTATGATGTTGAGGTACTTGCCCTCTGTACCCATTTTGTTGAGAGTTTTAATCAGGAATGGATGCTGAATTTTGTCAAATGCTTTTTCAGCATCTATGGAGATGATCATGTGGTGTTTGTTCTTCTTTTTGTTGATGTGGTGGATGATGTTGATGGACTTTCGAATGTTGTACCATCCTTGCATCCCTGGGATGAATCCCACTTGATCATGGTGTATGATCCTCTTGATGTATTTTTGAATTCGATTTGCTAATATTTTGTTGAGTATTTTTGCATCTACGTTCATCAGGGATATTGGTCTGTAATTTTCTTTTTTGGTGAGGTCTTTGCCAGGTTTTGGTATTAGAGTGATGCTGGCTTCATAGAATGAGTTTGGAAGTATTCCTCCTCTTCTATTTTTTGGAAAACTTTAAGGAGAATGGGTGTTATTTCTTCTCTATACGTCTGGTAGAATTCAGAGGTGAATCCATCAGGCCCAGGGGTTTTGTTCTTGGGTAGTTTTTTGATTACCAATTCGATTTCGTCACTGGTGATTGGTCTGTTTAGTTTTTCTGTTTCTTGCTTGGTCAGTCTTGGAAGGTTGTATTTTTCTAAGAAGTTGTCCATTTCTTCTATGTTTTCCAGCTTGTTAGCATATAGATTCTCATAATATTCTCTTATGATTCTTTGTATTTCTGTGGGGTCCGTCGTGATTTTTCCTTTCTCATTTCTGATTGTGTTTATGTGTGTAGATTCTCTTTTTCTCTTAATGAGTCTGGCTAGGGGTTTATCTATTTTGTTTATTTTTTCAAAGAACCAGCTCTTGGTTTTATTGATTTTTCTATTGTTTTATTCTTCTCAATTTTATTTATTTCTTCTCTAATCTTTATTATGTCCCTCCTTCTGGTGACTTTGGGCCTCATTTGTTCTTCTTTTTCCAATTTCAGTAATTGTGTCTTTAGACTACTCATTTGGGAATGTTCTTCCTTCTTTAAATAGGCCTGGATTGCAATATACTTTCCTCTTAGAACTGCCTTTGCTGCATCCCACAGAAGTTGTGGCTTTGTGTTGTTGTTGTCATTAGTCTCCATATATTCTTTGATTTCTGTTTTGATTTGGTCGTTAACCCATTGATTAATTAGGAGAGTGTTGTTAAGTCTCCATGTATTTGTGAGCCTTTTGGATTTCTTTCTAAAATTTATTTCTAGTTTTATACCTTGGTGATCTGAGAAGTTGGTTGGTAGGATTTCAATATTTTTGAAATTACTGAGGTTCTTTTTGTGGCTTAGTATGTGGTCTATTCTGGAAAATGTTCCATGTGCACTTGAGAAGAATGTGTATCCTGTTGCTTTTGGGTGTAGAGTTCTGTAGATGTCTGTTAGATCCATCTGTTCTAGTGTGTTGTTCAGTGCCTCTGTGTCTTTACTTATTTTCTGTCCGGTTGATCTGTCCTCTGGAGTGAGTGGTGTGTTGAAGTCACCTAAGATGAATGCATTGCTGTCTATTTCCTCCTTTAATTCTGATAGTATTTGTCTCACATATGTGGGCGCTCCTGTGTTGGGTGCATATATATTTATAATGGTTATATCTTATTGTTGGACTGACCCCTTTATCATTATGTAATTTCCTTCTTTATCTTTTGCTACTTTCTTCGTTTTGAAGTCTATTTTGTCTGATACAAGTACTGCAACACCTGTTTTTTTCTCTTTGTTTTTTGCATGAAATATCTTTTTCCATCCCTTCACTTTTAGTCTGTGTATATCTTTCGATTTGAGGTGAGTTTCTTGTAGGCAGCATATAGATGGGTCTTGCTTTTTTATCCATTCTGTTACTATGTGGCTTTTGATTGGTGCATTCAGTCCATTTACATTTAGGGTGATTATTGATAGGTATGTACTTATTGCCATTGCTGGCTTTAGATTCGTGGTTACCAAGGCTTCAAGATTTGCTTCTTTACTCTCTAACAATCTAACTTAACTTTCTTGTTAATTTATTGTAAACACTGTCTGATGTTTCTTTATTTCTCTCCCTTCTTATTCCTCCTCCTCCATTCTTTCTATAATAGGTGTTTTATTCTTTGCCTTTAGTTGGTATTTGGATGGCCTGCTTTCTTTGCTATGATTTTTTTTTCTCTGGTGACATCTTTTTAGCCTTAGGTGTGCTTCCCTCTGGAGCAGTCCATTTAAGATATCCTGTAGTGGTGGTTTATGAGAGGCAAACTCTCTTAACTTTCGTTTATCTGGAAATTGTTTAATCCCTCCATCATATTTAAATGATAATCGTGCTGGATACAATATTCTTGGTTCGAGGCCCTTCTGTTTCATAACGTTAAATATATCATGCCATTCTCTTCTGGCCTGTAAGGTTTCTGTTGAGAAGTCTGATGATAGTCTGATGGGTTTTCCTTTGTAGGTGATCTTTTTTCTGTCTCTAGCTGCCTTTAATACCCTGTCTTTATCTTTGATCTTTGCCATCTTAATTATTATGTGTCTTGGTGTTGTCTTCCTTGGGTCCCTTGTGTTGGGAGATCTATGAGCTTCGGTGGACTGCGAGACTACTTCCTTCCCCAGCGAGGGAAAGTTTTCAGCAATTATTTCTTCAAAGACACTTTCTATCCCTTTTTCTCTCTCTTCTTCCTCTGTTACTCCTATAATGCGAATATTGTTCCGTTTGGATTGGTCACACAGTTCTCTTAATATTCTTTCATTCCTAGAAATCCTTTTATCTCTCTCTGCCTCAGCTGCTCTGTACTCCTGTTCTCTGTTTTCTATTCCATTAACAGTCTCTCGCATCTCATCCATTCTGCTGTTAAGCCTGTCAATCGCTTGTCTGATTTCTGTATTGTCTTTCCTCAGTTCCCTCACTTCCTCCCTCAGCTCTTGCACATTTCTCTGTAGGTCCATCAGCATGGTTATGACTTTTATTCTGAATTCTTTTTCAGGGAGGCTGTGCATTTCCATCCCTTCAGACTCCCTCTCTGGGGTTGTCTGGTTGATTTTGGTCTGAACCATATTCCTCTGTCTTTTCATGGCTGTATAATTTGGTCACTTATAGTTGCCACGTATGTCAGCTGGGCTCTTTAAGACTTTAAAAAGAGAAGAAAAAAAAAGATTTAAAAAAAAAGATAAAAAAGAAAAAAAATTAAGAAAGGAAAAAGAAAAAAAAGAAAGAAAAGAAAAAACAAAAACAAAACAAAACAAAAGAAAAAAATGCCCAGCGGATGTAGATTCTGTGGGAATGCTCTAGGCGGCGCTGTTGCCCCACTATTCCACAGATGTGACTGTGCCGCTCCGCAGGGCCCTTTATCGCTCTGGGAGGGGTGGGAATGAGTAGGAGGCTTTTCATCTCAGTGAGAAGTGTAAGTATGACTACGCTTCTTCAGTTGCCAGCTAAGGCGTCTGAAACTCCCCAGGAATCCCAGCCTGCTGGGCTGAGTGTGCTGGGGCGATCCGGCTCCTCCACTGGGCTCCTGTCTCTTTAAGACCGCTGAAGAAAGCGCACGCTTTTTTTTTTTTTCCTTCCTGGGAGCCGGCTGCAAGCACCCTGGTGTGTTCTCCGCTCGATCCTGCCCCTCTGTCTCTCCAATCTCCGCTGCACTGCGCAATGTTCATCAGCGCTCCCCACGCAGATCACCGGGGCTGGCTACTTCACGGGGTGCACTTCCACTCCCTCCCGGCTCTGAATCCTCTCCTCCCGCCAGTGCGCTTGGGTGGGGGAGGGCTCGGGTCCCACCGGGTCGCGGCTCCATATCTTACCTGCCTCTTGGGGTGCCGAGTCCTCTCGGGTGTAGCTGCACGCTGTGTGCTTTCCTGTGTATTCTCGTCTCTCTTTTAGGAATAGATGTATTTTCTGTGTTTTCGTAGATAAATATAGTGTTGGGACGAGATTTCTGCCACCCTGCTCACACCGCCATCTTCCTGGAAGTCCCAAAAATATGCATTTAATAGTTCAAATTGATCTTCAAGTAATTTAGCTCTCACAACAAATTCCAACACTCTTTAAAAGAACACAACAAAATCCAACGCTTAACACTGTACAATTCACAACATGTCATACCTGAAACAAACAGCCAAGCAGAAAAATATGACACAAAGGAGAAGAATCAGTCAATAGGAACCAAAACAGAAATTATAAACAAATCAGCAGACAGCTATTATACTATTTTTATGATATAAAATATATATGTGTACTACATATACTCATATATATTTACTCAATGTGTAACATTAAACAAAAATACAATGAATGAAAATAACAATACTAAAAAGAGCCAACTATAACTTTTAGAAGTAAAAAGGATGCCTGAAATTGAAAAGTATACCAAAATTTTAGGCAATATTGAAGAAAAGACTTATTAAACAGAAAGCAAAGAAAGAGAAATACCCAAAGTGAAGCACAAAATAAAGAGGGAAAAAAAAGTCTGAAAAATTTACCAGACCCTCTTTGACATGTGGGTTAACAAGAAGCAATCAATATACAAAACTAGAGTAACGGGAAGAAAAGGGGTAGCTAGAAGAGTGAAATAAGAAAATTACTGAAAATTTTCCAAATTTGATGAAAAGTCTAAATGCACAGAGAGAAGTATCTCAACAAATAAAACCAGAGCAAAATAAATATACAGACTACCATACCAAGCATACAAAATCAAATTACAACCAATCATAAAGAGAAAATTTTAAAAGAGCTGGAGGTGAAAGACACATTATGTACAAAGACACATAAGAATGAAAAATATGCTTATTTGAAATGATTTAGATTAAAAGAGAATGCAATGATACTTTTATAATGGCCAAGGAAAACTACTGTCAACTTCTAACTCTGTACCCCCAATAAAATATCTTTCAAAAATATAAACAGTAAAGATTTTAAAACAAGCAAAACTGAGAGGATATATTGTCAGCAGACCTATACTAACACAAATTATAATTAATTGTAGGTAATGGATGGTTTTCCCCTATGACTGGGAGATGACAAGGATGTCCATTCTATTCAACACTGTACTGGAAGTTACAGGCAATATAATGATGCAAGAAAAAGAAGTAAAAGACTAAAAGATTGAAAGGAAAGAAAGAAAACTGTGTTTATTTGGAGATAGAAGAATTATTTATATTAAAAAAACAATAAGGTACAAAAACTTGACTAGAACTACTAAGTTTAGCACTTTGCAGAATACAGAGTCAATAATCCATATCAATTATATTTCTATATTTTAGCAACAAAGGATTGAAAGCTAATTTTTTAAGTATCTATCATTTATAATAGCAACTGAAAACATGAAATCCTTAGTGATAAATTTAACAAGATATTTCAACTAAAATATAACAATTTAATAAATCACTGGTGAGATAGATGGAAAACACACAAAGCAGAATGGTGGTCATTTGGGGCTGGGTGGAGAGGAAAATGTGGAGTTGCTGTTCAATAGGTACAGAGTTTCTTTTGTAAAAGAAGAATAAAGTCTTAGCACTGGTTGCTTTACAGAATACTATAAACAAGGTGGCTTAAACAACAGAAATTTATTCCTCACATGTCTGCAGTTTGGTGTCAGAAATCAAGTGCCCACTGCTTGAATTCCTGGTGAGAGCTCCCTTGTAGACAGCTGCCTTCTTACTATGCCTTCACGTGGCAGAGAGAGAGAGACCATCTATCTCCTGCCTCTTCTTGTAAGGGCACTAATCCCATTCATGAGTGCTCCGCCCTCAAGACCTAATTACCTACCAGGCCTGACCTCCAAATACTATCACATGAGGAATTAGGATTTCAATATATGAATTTTAAGGGGTCACAAATATTCAGTCATAGCAAAAAAGTTCTAGAGATTTGCTGTACAACATTGTGCCTATAGTTAACAATATTGTATTAAGTGTTTAAAAATTTGTTGAGAGAGAGAAAGAAAGAATGTATGAAAGAGAGAGAGAGAGGGAGGGAGAGAGGAAGGAAGGAAGGACGGAAGGAAGGAAGGAAGGAAGGGAGGGAGGAGTGAAAGGGGAAGGGGGAAGGAAGAAAAAAGATGAATAATGTGGACATTGATTTATCTTTAAATAAGTGCTATTAATATTACCTATTAGTACTGAATTTAAAAAACATGTTCATACAATATTATTGTAATAACTTCATTTATGAAATCTTTTCACAACTGTGAAACACTTACAACACAGACTTTTTACAAAATCTAATATTTTTCTGATAATTTAAAATGCAAATTAGCATTGGTAATGATCTGAAGAAATGCATTATTTCTTATAGAGTATTAATTCAATTAATATGCATATACATTTGATATAATACAGAGGAACTTTCAGTATTACTCTATTCAAATAAGGTTCTTGTTCAAAAGTTTTCATATCAAATAATGTGGAGGCAAATTCCTGTTTGTAATTCCCAGGGTAGCCAATTCTTACTCACTAGCTGTGAAGTCCTCAAAGGTCAGGTAATTTATCGCAATTATCACTTAAGTCATGCCTCATACTTTAGTATGATTAAATGCAAGTTAAAAGACTATGAACTACCCTACAACTAGTATCTGATGGATATTAATTGTGTAGAGGTGAAATTTATTCTATTACTTAATATAAAAATATAACTAAAATGGGTAATAAAGTATACATGCAAAAATATAGCAATCTATATGGAATAGGATAATTATGAAATTTTCTTACATTAGTTCATAATCTAATAATATTTTTATATTTGTTTTGACTAAAGAGCACATCATGCTATTTTCCACTGAATTAATATATATATTATGAATTAGTATAGAAATATGTTTAATAGTTATTTACTTTTGTTATGCAACTTATCATTAATAATTTTTTAATTCCATATTGTTGTATTTATAGACAAATTCTTCACTTTCAAGACTATTATGAATAATATTGTGTATATGCATGTTTATTTTGTTTGTGTTATATGACAAACTAAATTGTTTTACATTTCCATAAATATATTTTGAAATACATTTCTAGAAATTTGACTTGCATGTCAACTATAATATTTAGTATAAGACATTTTAAAATAGTCTTCCAGACATGTTATCCTAACTTTAACACCCAAGAATTGCCTTTGAGAAGTTCCAATGGCCTATTTCCTTGCAACACTTCATAAAGAAATAATCTTATTTGATGGGTTAATCTAGCAATTGCAAGAAGTAATACTTTCAGGTAGATATTTATATAAAGTTTATTTCTATATACACTGAAAACATTAAAAACAACATGCAATTAATTTGGCCTTTCCTAAATGGGTTACAAGAGCCTACTTGGGGAAAAAGACCAAGGAGAAAAATTAATTACCCTGTGATATCACTTGGAAATAATGTATTATTTTTAAATGACTTTTCTACTTTCCTTAGAGTATAGAAGTATTTAATACCTTTTCATTGGGTAGTATCTACAGTAAAGCACTTCTACTTATACTGTTTTGTATGAAAAGATATTTTTTCCTGTAAAATAAAAATTAGATATCTAAAAGTAAATGTCTAAACAGATTAAAATTAAATATCTGGAACAAAATAAATAACATTTCAAAATATAATGCTGCAAGTAACTAAATTTCTGTTTATAAATTAAGAAACATATTATATATAAATAAATCTACATACATCTTTATGCCTTTATATTATCTGAGCCTATATCCATGAACAATAAAACTCCTGCATTACTAGTAGTTTCTTATATTCTCCATAAACGGGAAACATAAGGTAGAAAATTGGAATATAGAAAAAAATTAAAAATGGAATAACAATACAAATATAAAACAGTACTAAACTTGTTTTTGAAAGTAATTTAATTTTTTACAACTAAAAATTTAAAAGAACAAATTGAAATTGTGTATTTTTTACATAATAAGAAAGGATATACTACCATCTAGTGGTTAATGGGTTTTCTCAAGGGCAATATTTCATCTGCAAGTATTCTTACAAACCATAGGAAGGCTGATGGTAAATGTCTTTAAATTAAACAACTTCAGTAAATAGTTATCAAAAACTACTTAACTATTTTAAAAATTATTAGACATTTTATGCTTTATTTTTTTCACCTTATGTTTGACCATTTTTAAACAAGAATATAGAAGATAAAGAGTATAAATATTACTGTAAAATAATATCTCAATATTTTAATATCTTAAACCAGTGAAGATGAAAGTGGATACTTTGTGCAGATGTCACTAATATTTAAAGACCATTAAATTTATGAATACTATATATAGATTACCTAGTGCTTTGCATAAATAAATAAAATTACAATTTTTATATATTGTTGGAAATTGGGAATAGTCATATTAGAATAATATATAATAATAAAATTGAGTATTAAAATTGAATTAATTCTTCAAAGGAAAATATTTTAAAGATCGTTAAAGAGGATATATTTAGGGAAAAAATAAGAAAATATATTCAAGGAATCAATTTACATTTATATTGAGTTCTTTGAAAAATTATCGGTCATTTTCACCTATTCTTTTTGGCCCGTGTGTGTGTATACGCATGTGTTTATTTTTTTGTGTTATATGACAATGAACAAAATTTTACGTCATTTTTATTTTTATAGAATGACTTCAAGATTCCTAAGCCATACACGTGGAACAATTGTCCTTTTTAAAAGCAAATTAATATTAAACCATTTAATTAAATGATTAATTTAACTAGATAATTGAATTACATTTTTATTATTTAGTCATGGACTCTACACAGTTACCTATGATTATTAAATTTCAATCATATAATACTGAAGGCAAGAGATGATGAGGTTTATAGATAAAGAATCTTTTATACTAAAACTACTCTATCAAAATTAACATTCTGCTACAAAATCTCTGGAATATGAAATTATTTTTTCTTTACAAACTAAAGATTTAAATCAGTATACGGGTATAGTATAAGAAAACAAGAAGTCAAAGATACATTCATTCATTTATTCATTAACTCACTGAGTACATAATGACTACATTCAAAGGCCATAGAGTGGAGACACTGCAACAAAAAACTAAGTTTAACCTGCCCAGTCTCTGTTCTTATAGGATTACTTCTTTTTTGGAACCCGTTGTTATACATAAGAAAAATATAAGATAAAAATGGATAGACTTGGAATTGGGAAAAGAGACAATCATGAAATTTCCAGGCAACATGGATCCCAGCCACAGAGAAAGCATGCAAGTTCAACAAAAAGGGTTTGCCATGCTTCAACTGTCCAATAAGAGAAAACTGCAAAGAGAGGTGAGGAAGCAAATGTCAAGAGTAAGAACTTACTGAGGAAAAGGAAGCAGCAGCCAGCTCCTGCAAGGCCATACAGACCAGATACCAAGTTTACAGTTTACTGAAGGCTTGTTTTTAATATCTCTGCTTTCATAAATAGTAGTGGAATACAATTGAAATAGAAAGGAAATACAGAAAGAGGGGCATGTTTAAGTAGAATGAGGGAAGAAAATAAATTCAGTTTAGACAAGCTGAAGATGAAAGTGTCTGTGCATTGAAATAAGTGAAGGGAGATTTGTGGAAAGGATAGCGGTAAAGTTACTTCAGCAGTTATAGTAGCCAAATCAAAAGACCATTTGTCTTTTATAGAAGTCGAAGCAAATAAGGACAAGCATATGAACACAGATACCCTGTAAACATAAATCAAGTGGTGGATGACTAGCAGAGCCTTAAATCAGAAATATCTGACATAAGGTGTTAAATTCTCAGAAATGAGAACATTTGTATCTTTTGCACAAAATCAACTTTTCATTGTTTCCCTTTGTCCTTGAGCAGTGTTATATGCCAGCATTCTGATGTTCACTATTCTTATTTATATAAGCAATTTCAGCAGATAATTTTTCTGACAAATGTTTTGTCTCACCTACATAGGGGATCCCCCAGACCATCATAAGGCTCACTGATTTGCTAGAAAGACTCACAGAACTCAGGAGCTGTTATACTCATGGTTACAGATTAAAAAGGAAAGACAATAGATGAAAAGCTGCAAAGGCAAAAGGTGAAGTGCCATGGAGAAAGACTGAGAGACTCCTAGTACAAGATTCAGGGTTTGGAATTCATAGAATATGCTTCATTTTTCCAAGAATGATGTATGACAACGTCAGCAAAGTGTTGCCAACAACAGAAGCTCACCTGAGCCTTGTCCAGGATTCTTGTTGGGGGTGAGCCATCTCAACATGTAGTGTGTGCATGCCCTCAAATATTCAGCTTCCAGACCCCCGAGCAAAAACAGGAGTCACCATAAACAACACTGTTAGCATAAACTACCTGGTCAAACTGTTGCAGGGAGGCCCAAGGCTTCAGCTGTACCAAAACACTTTTAACAGACAGATTATTTCAAACCTTATGCTTGTTTCCTATGAACCAAAGGCCAGTCCTGAAAATGGCCTTTCTTGGGAAAGTGCAGGTTTTGAGCAACCCACCTCTGCTAAGTTAGCCCTCTCCTGTATACCACCATGTGAATTTTCAAAATCTGTATATGTAAATGCCTGGTGTTTGGAAAATGTTCTGTAACCATACTGGATTTATTCCAAGGTCCAAAGAACATTTAGGTGATTTTTAAGAAAAGCTCTTAGCTTAGTTTTATTATTAATGTATTATTTTATTATGATAGTTTTCATTATATTTATCTGTAATATGTTGTATGTACACATATACTCAATATTCTGATTTCAGTATCTATCCAAGAATATGATTCTGATTCTGTATTTGTGTGAAGTTTTTCATACTGAGAAAATAATATACATGCTTGTGTCCACACTAAATTGTCTCTAAAAATAAGTTATTCTCTATATTCACTTTTACATTTCTAGCAGGTACCTTTTAATCTATTTCCTTATTATTCTTGGGACTTTTAATTTAATGATGTATTGGTTCATATATTTAATATAATGTTAATTGATATTGTCTCAGCTCATTATTGTTCTTAAGCTTGTGGCTAATTGTTAAATTGGGAAATATACCCAATTTAAATTCTGATAAAAATGTATGGGGTTTTGCCTAATTTGGTTCGTGATCTTATTGAACCATATTTACGTGATAACTACTACTTTTTGTCTTATTATGGTCATACTGTTGGAATATGAAATTAATAATTTATATTAGAAAAAAGAGGTATATATGGAAATGGTAGGAAAAGTGCGGATGGCATACAAGGATTTTTATTGGGTATCACTGTAGACATATACAAGTAAAATAAAGGAACAACCAATGACTTCAAAAATAGATCTACCCATGCAGTGTCACCTGATTTATGGCAATGGTGGGCAGCACTCCTGTGCAGTAAAGAAAGGATTGTCTTTTCAATAGATGGGGCTTGGTCAATAACAACTTGCATAAGAAATTGTCCTTAAACATTACATAATACTATTATAAAAAAACAATTTAGGAAAGTTAATAGTTAGAAATGTAAACTATAACAAAATAAAGTATTTTACTAGAAAATGAAAAAAGAATATGCTATGACATTATACTAGGTAAAGCTTTCTTATTTAGCATGGACAAAGTGCTTACCATAGAGAAAAGAAAATGATAAAACATACTACATTAACATTAAGAAATTCTGTTCATACTATATCAAACTAAAAAGCTTCTGTACAGCAAATGAGACCATCAGTAGAACAAAAAGACATCCTACAATATGGGAGAATATAATCATAAATGACATATCCGATAAGGGGTTGACATCCAAATTATATAAAGAGCTCATGCACCTCAACAAACAAAAAGCAAATAAGCCAAATAAAAAATGGGCAGAGGATCTCAAAAGACACTTTGCCAAAGAAGAAATTCAGATGGTCAACAGGCACATGAAAAGATGCTCCACATCCCTAATCATCAGAGAAATGCAAATTAAAACCACAATAAGATATCACCTCACACCAGTTACGATGGCCAACATCCAAAAGAGAAACAACAACAAATGTTGGTGAGGATGTGGAGAAAGGGGAACCTTCCTACACTGCTGGTGGGAAGTTAATAATTTAGTTCAACCATTGTGGAAAGCAGTATGGAGGTTCCTCAAAAAACTCAAAATATAAATACCATTTGACCCAGAAATTCCACTCCTAGGAATTTACCCTAAGAATGCAGGAGCCCTGTTTGAAAAAGACATATACACCCCTATGTTTATAACAGCACTATTTACAAGAGCCAAGAAATAGAAGCAACCTAAGTGTCCATCAGTAGATGAATGGATAAAGAAGATGTGGTACATATACACAATGGAATATTATTCAGCCATAAGAAGAAAACAAATCCTACCATTTGCAACAACATGGATGGAGCTGGAACATTTCACATTATGCTCAGTGAAATAAGCCAGGTGGAGAAAGACAAGTATCAAATGATTTCACTCATTTGTGGAGTATAAGGACAAAGAGCAAACTGAAGGAACATAACAGCAGCAGACTCATAGAACCCAAGAATGGACTAACAGTTACCAGAGGGAACGGCATTGGGGAGGATGGGTGGGAAGGGAGAGATAAGGGGGAAAAAGGGCATTATGATTAGCAAATATAATGTGGGGGGGGGGCATGGGAAAGGCTGTATAACACAGAGAAGACAAGTAGTGATTCTATAGCATCTTACTACACGGATGGACAGTGACTGTAATGGGTATGTGGTGGGGACTTGATAATAGGGGGAGTCTAGTAACCATAATGTTTTTCATGTAACTGAACATTAATGATAACAAAATAAAAAAATGTTAAAGAAAAAGAAATTCTGTTAATGAACAGATACCATTAAGAAAATAAAATAAAACAGAGAACAAAAAAATATATTTATGAAATACACATCTAGAAAAGGATATATATGTAAGATACATAAAGGAATATTACATAGTAATAAAACAAACATATGAACTAATTTTAAGAGACAAGAGCCCTTAAAGGCACTTTACAAGAATTTACATCTTAAAAAGCAGTAAACATATTCAAAAATATCAATAAGCATATTTAAATTTACTCAACTTCTTTAATCCTTATGAATGTAATTTCACTAGATACTTAGAAAGTTTAAAATGAAAAAGACTGAAAATACCTAGTGTTACCTAAATTTGGAGCAACTGGGATTCACATCCATTGCTGGTATATAAATTGCTGCAAACATTTTATAATATTATTTGGTAGTAGCTATTTAAAATCAAAATTAATGTAATCTATGACCCAGCAATTTCACTTCTAGGTTTATTCTCAACACAAAGAGAATATATTCAACAAAACAAATGCACCATATCCCTGAAGCAGAACTATTCATAAATGTATGAACAAATATTCTTCTTTTCCTTCAGCAACTAAATGGTTAAACACTGATATATTTATAATATGAAATACTAAATAGCGATAACAGTGAATAACATACGTCTTTATATAGTAACATGAATGAACCTTAAAAACATTACTGTTGAGTGAACACAGCAGTAAAAGAATGCACACACTTGTATTTTATTTTATGAATTTCAAAGAAGGCAATAATAACCTGTGTTGTATGAAATTTAGATCATGGTGTGATAGTTACTGGAATGAGACATGATGAGTACTTCTGATGGTCTGATAATATTATGTTGTATCTCTTGAGCCAAATGTTGGTCACATGGTATGTTTACTGTGTAATAATACATTCAGCTGCAAAAATTATTGTATGTACAATTTTCTTTATGCATATTTTACTTCAATGATAATTTTACTTTAAATGAAAATAAATTATTTCAGAATAAAAACACATTGTGATGTTTTCAATAATGTCAGTTATAAAAAATTTATATAAATGTCTCACAATGATTATTGTGGATTAATTCTCTAATATTTTCTTCAATTCTGTCATCATCCTTTTTTATATTTGATCATGCCTTGAACATGATAGACTCTAAAAAAAATCATTTTATGGATAATACACTTCAGCTCCATTTTACAGTATAAATTTGGAGAAATAAAATGTCAAATATTTCAACCCAAGGTATCACAGATCAAATGGAATTTTGTAAAAGTAAAATTTCAAATGAACAAAACAATTAAGATTCATAATTTTGAAGGTAATAAGAAAAAACACAATATAAAATCCTAGAATCATACATGCATTTCTGAATGGTTAGGAGCACAGATGGGACAGATGAATTCTGCTAGGAATCAACACTGTTGAGTATAGCACCAAACAAAGAATGCGTTTGAATTGCTGGATAATCTGCTTCCTGGAATCTGGATAGGACAACTGTACACTGTCTCCTGGAGGTTCTCAGTGGTATAGAGGCCCAGGTATAAAAGCCAAAGGAATAAATTGCTTATCAATGCCTCCTTTTTTAGTCTTTTGTTTTTCTGTGTCTCTCTTTCCCATTCTCCTATTATTCCCCTATATCATCCCGGGACTCACCTCCAAGTAAACTTCATACATGACAATTATTGTATCGAGTACTGTTTCTGAATACAACCAAATACAATGCTAAAGCTGAAAGCAGAATTAAACTTGTATGAAAAATCTCACTAGTTTATTTATAAGATTATTGAATTTTGGGAACATTTCTAGAAGAATTTTCTGAGAAACCTTCTGGCTCCATCCATGGTTATTTATCTCCTTGCAAATATGCAAGAACATCAATTAGGGTAGGAAAAGAAGGCTGGCTCTATAACCTTATGTTTTTCCAAAATAAAATCATCGTTTTATTTTGAGATACATAGAGCAAATGTGTTTTCTTTTAGTTACAATAGTCAGTAATTATTTTTAGTAAATTATCACTTTTCTCCATTTTTTAATGATGGATATTTTTCTTTCCTTTTTTTCTTTGCTCTTTATTTGTGTTTTTAATTATGAGAAAGTTTTTAGTTTTATAAAAGTATGCTGTTTTTTATAAGGCACCTCAAATGATTTCAGAGTCAGCTGAAGCATAAATAAGCAAATAATAACACAAGAAATAGAAACATAAATAGTATTACACTACATGATTTTGCTAGCAATTATTTCCTGTCAAGGACCCATCTAGTCTGTAAGTCTTGTCAGTTTATAAAGTGAAGCAACTGCTCTGCAACCAATTTCTCCAAACAGTATTTATGCTGCTTTTGAAGGAAAATGCAGAAATTAGCCATTAGCAACCCAAAAACACTTAGGAAATGGCCAGAGCAGAGATGGGAACAACATCTCAAATAAAGCATTTGCCACCAAAATTTCTTTTTTATATCAATGGCTTCTAAGTTACACTGAATAACTCATATGTAGTTTACTTCAATTCTTCTTAATTCAACTATATTGTCACATAGAGCAAAAACTAACAATAAGCAATGAAAAGGGAAAGATCTATATATTTTAATATCTGGGGATGATAAAGTTAGAAACACTGCCAATCACATATTTCTTCCTTCCTCCCCCCTTCACTCCCTGCTTTCAAATGAATTCATTTTAAAAAGAGTAAGTGAGGAACATTCAAGACTATGGCTTCAGAGACCTGAACACATTTTTCTTGGTTTATTTTTAAGTCCAGCTAGAGATGTTGATTGGAGTATGTCATTACTATAGACTGAACTATTATATGTGATTTAAAATGACACATTCCTCTATTAGTCGAAGAATAGATGCCAGAAAATTAATTTGATGTAATAATATGGAACAGCTCCAGAAACAATAGGCAAAATTTGACCAGTATAGAATTCCTCTCTTTCAGTGCAATTCCAGAATTATCCACTTCCAGCTGGTCCCAATATATCACTTAAAATCATCAGTAATTCAAGTTCGTTGTCTCTTATTTCTAGTCAATATAGTTAACCTTGAGAGAAACAGTTTTGAACAGAGAAAGAACTTGTAGTGAAAGAGAAGAAGGAACACTACCCAATGTAAGAGACACCATCATACGGACAGTGACTGTAATGGGGTATGTGGTGGGGACTTGATAATGGGGGGAATCTAGTAACCACAATGTTGCCCATGTGATTTTATATTAATGATACCAAAATAAAAATAAATAAATAAATTATAATAAATAAATAAAAGCAAAAAAAAAAGAGAAAGAGAGACACCATCATAGAACGTAGTACATTCTCTGTGTTTGTTACAAGCAGACTACACTCAGTCCATAACAGGATGTTGGAAGGAAAGCCCTGCTGGTGACTAGGAAGATTCAGTAGCATCAGCCTCCTTATGAGTGACATGCCTCTCAAAGCCACCCAAAGTCTCACAGCCAGAGGTTCATCCTCAGCTGGGGCCCTAAGGCCTTAATCATCACTTTTTCTCAAGTGATTACCTGAGGTTAGCTTGGCTTTGCTCCAAGAATCGCCTATTCAGTTGCTTAACTACCATAGAAGACCTAGATATGCCACAGGGCTCAAGTTACCCTATTGAGTCAAAGGGGTGGAACAGCAGAGAAGGAGGCACAGGAGGAGAGCACTCTCCGCTCAGGCCCAGCTCAACACCTACATTCCAGATGAACTGTTTCATGGTTGCCCACAGTTTGCTTTTCTCCAGGTCTTTAGAGCATGAAGTAAATGTAATGGTGTAATGGAAATGATATTCTCCTCTACATTCAGAAAACTGAAATCCTTGCTAACTAAATTACGACATAAAACCAGAGAACTGACATATATACCCGAGGTGGTATGGTTTTGTCCCTGTCATGCCTGTCATGTGAAAGCAAATTTCTGATACTCAGTTTATCAAAATCGGAAAAAGAGGCATTCGAGATTGTTTACTGGATCGTGGCCGGTGTGTCTGCATATTTCTGATGTTTGAGGATGTACTGACTCCTCCGCTACCATGCACACAGAGGGTTTTGGTGTTGTTTGTAATTTATTATTCTGTCAGGAAGAGGAATTCCAGTGATTTCTATGGAGCTCTACATGTCAGAATAATTAGGCCCTACTTCATGGATCATGGTCTGGAGAAATAACTCAGGGCCTAATTGAAGACTTTTAAATCAAAAATGGACTTATGATCAGACTTTATAAGCTTCTCGGTGTGGTAGCCCAGGTAAGCATCGTGGGTCCCTAAAGTTGGCATGTTTTAGAGTTAATTTTCAAGATTTCTTTTCAAGACCCACCAATAATTCTGCTTTTCTTAAAGCATCACTGCACAGGTAAGTATCCAAAGCTTGGAGATTGTAAGAAATGGAAAAATTATCAAATTATGTACTTATAGTAACACAGCATGGTTATTTTTCAAAGCTGCTTTTTAAAGGGATACTGAAGACTAGAATTACTCATACTTGAAAAATAGATAAGAGGCCATTCCTCTCTAAATGACATATTCACAAACTATAGCCTATGGGCCAAATCCAGCTTGACTTGCCTGTTTTGCAAATACAGTTTAAAATAAAGTTGCAAATAAAACACACTTGGTTGCAAATAATTTAGTTTTCACAATACAATGGCAGAATGGAATAATTGTGACAGAGGTCATGTAGCCCACATAGTCTAAAATATTTACCATCCAACCCTATGCAGAATAATTTTAGGGATCTCTGCTCTAAATACTTAGTTGGAATTATACTTCCTTTATCAGCTATAGATTTTCTTTATATATGCTACATAATATTTTACTTTTTCTGTCAGTTTAATATCCAGATTCCTAGTGATTACACATGCCAGGGGATTCCTATAAAATATACTATTATTTTCCAAATTTGTCTAATTAAAAGAAACTTCTGGGAAAAAAAATATATTCCCAGGTTCACTATGAAATATTCTGATTTAGCATTTCTATGGTAAAATTAAGATATATGACATTTCAAATGGGTCATATGTAACAACTATGAGAACTTTGGGAAGACCAGAGAAGACCATTTTAAGACATGTGCAGTAAGATCATCTTACTATGAATTATATTAACCATAATGATGCAATATAGTTTCAGGTGGTAAATTGCTCCCAATTAGATTTACCATATTAGGATGCTCCTTTCCTCACTGAAATCAAGGTGTTTATTTCAATTGTCTTTTCTAAATCATTCTCCCTGAGATTCTCATTTTACCAGAACCGATCTGATGGACCTACTGGACAGGAAAACATATGACTCTTCTGCATGTGGTATAGCAGGTGTGTATGTGCTCAGATATGGTAAGGTAACTGAAGATATTTCTGTTCCCAAATTCAATGAACTTTCCTTCCCATTACTAACTTTAAATCTCATCAGTACTTGATATAGTCATGTAGAACAATAAATATCACATAATTTCTTATTCTATTAATCCCTAAAATCTAAATCCCAGTTCTCTTAGTTGTACCTCCAAATAACTCTGTAATCTGGTCCTATCAAATCAATCTACCACCATTCTAATCTAAATTATTATCATCTCTTCCTTCCAAAAGGATATACTCGTTTCACTTGTCCATCTGTGAGATGCACCAGTGTAGCCAGAATATTCCTCCCCAAATTAATAATGATAATATTTTAAGTTTATGTGTAATCCTCCAATGGATTCCCATTGCCCCTGTAATAACCTCCAAACACCTTCATATAATTTGAAATGTTCTCCAATTTATACCCTATCTGTCAGTCTCAGCACTCCTCATTCTCCCTCTTGTTCAGTCATCACGAAAACCATGCTGTCTCTCGGACAAGAACAGACATGCTGTTCCATCTGCCTAATATTCTTATGTTTTCTTCCTATTACATTGATTTGATCCAGTTTCTAGTAGAGATCCTCTAAACTACATGTGTAAAGAAGACTCTGCTGTAATATCAATCCACTTGAAATGACTTATTCAGTGCCATAAACTCTATGAAAGATAGAAACTTGATTACTCACTAACATCTGGATAATTAGCTTCACAAAGTAGGTGCCAATATATTTGTGTTGAATAGGATGCCTTTTTTCCCAATATTTTATTCACATTATTTTTTATTTAGTTGTTAAAGCTCTGAAGTTAATTTATTATTATTCCAAATGTAACTAATGAAGATTCAAGTTCTCCCCATTAACCAACTAGTTTAAGATTTTTAAGAACTGAACTTTGATCTTTTTATAATGAATTAATCAGGTATTTTTCTTTCTTACTCTCTATTTAGTATAATGTTTGAAAAATAGTGATATGTTACCTACACTGATTTAATAAGTTAGCATTAAACAATAATTTAAGCTGGAGATACAATCACAAGTTCAAGTAGCTTATTTTGATAGACAAATTTTATAAGTACAACTGAGACCTATTAAAATTTTCTTATAAATATTCAGAAAACCAGCCTATGAACACAAATAAGAGACAGCTCAAACTAAAACTAATACTATAAGCCCAGTGAGGCTTATTTCTTTCCCTCTAACTAGGATTGTGATGTTCAGATACAAAACACACTCCCATGTGTAAGCTAAGATTGCCAAAGCCAGAAAAACAAATCGATATAGAATTTCATAGTACATGAAACTATTTACCATATATTTGAAAAGTCAATCTGCACAGCTGGAATAGCAAAAAGGTAGATGATAGCTGTCAAAAAGTCCCAAAAATCCTCTTCTTCTTCCATTTAATTAAACAGATCAGAAAGCAATTAAGAATAATATTATTTGGAAGACTTTAATATATTCTGTTTTATTAATAAGCTTTGTATAAATTACATTACTCTGCTTGTCATTAGAAATAAATTACTTGCTATAATCTCACAAGTGATGGTAACAAAGTGGTGTGCCAAGAAACCTTTGTTTCTTAGCCATGTCTTCATAAATTAATTAGTAATTAAAGGAGTATATTATGCTTACACATTCCTTTCCCTGATGACTTTCCAAATAGGTCATTTTTCAGAGTGGAATTTGGTATGAGAACATGTCAATGATACCAGTACCTACAAAACGGTATATAATCCTTTAAGAAAATTTTGATGAGTAATTGATCACTAACCGGGAAGATAATTAGAGAGCAGAGGAGTGAATTTATGTTGTAGTTAACTTCAAGGAAGGCTAAGTCTCAATAAAGTTAAGTTAATGAAATTTACCCATTTGTCCCTAGGTAGAATAAAACTTACCTTGCATAAATGTGGTAGTTACAGTTTGTTCCATCTTATGCACCCAAGATAATATTTTTCAAATATGACCAGACCTGGGAAACAAAAGTCAACAACAAAAAGTATTAACAGAAGAAAGGAATTGAACTCCATTTTGATAGAGTTTAGGTACAGAAAAAAAAATATATCTTTGTGGATAATTCTTATGCGGGGCAAAACAAAGTTTTACAAGCTATATAATACTGTTAAAGAGCCTCTGGTGCAGGGGACTGGTGGGTGGATATTTGACAAAACAGATGCCTCTTCTAACATTTAATGTATGTAAAATGACATTGATACTGATTTTAATCCACACCATACTGTGATAATAACTCAGGAGGTCTATTGAAAACATGTAATGCTACTTAATTGGTTTATTTTAATGACTACAAATTTCTTTATAAGAAAATAGCTTCTCCCAGATTCTCCTTAGGTGTCCACAGAACTCAGACAGAAGGGTGTAAGGCATAGTCTACTCACTCAGTTAATCCCAGACTCCTATTGTTACTCCATAAAGAACATATATGATGGACTTCAAAAATACTTACAAACAGGGAATCAAACAAAGGGTCTAATCAGGTGGCATATGAGCATAATGGGATTTTTATTAAACTTCCAATATCTCTTTCTATTGTTTAAAGCTATCTGGAGAGATATTTTTTCAAAAAAATAATTTTCTAATAGAGTCTACCTTAATTTTCAGACTATGAATTCAAACTTTGCTGGAAAGACATGTGAGTTCAAGCCATAGTGTTTACTTACAAATATGTTTTTTCCCATTAAACTAAGAAAAAATGGTGAAATATGTGAAATTTCCCTTAGATTTTATGCTTTAGGCTCTAGGTTATTTTTGTCACTGAGTAGGGGTAGAAGGAAATTTTTATAGCTACTTCAAATTTTTACACCCCTTTTCCAGATTATACTAATAAAATAGAACCTGTTGAAATTAATAAATTGCTTTAAAATAGATTATCTTTTACCATAAACATTTCTAAAAAGTAACTGAAGTCTATTACCATCATTTTGATAAAAGGGTTAAAATCAGAGGTTGAGGCCTATGTCATGATTTTATAAATGATTATTTTTAAGGAATATGTACATTAAAATTGAGTTTGCATGATATGATTTTTACATTTACTAAGTAGTTTACACAATAGTTTTTTTTTTCTTGGATCTACTATTTTAAAATTACTCCACTAAATACATTAGTGAATAATATTTTTATAATCATAAAACAAAGACTATTACACTGCTTTCAATAACTTAAGATTTTCAAAGTTTATATCTTATTTTTACTGTAATACTTAACCTTTAATTTAAAATACCATTGTTTTTTCCTCAAAATACCATGTTTTGTTAATGAGCTCTGAATATCATAGGCAAAAATTTTTATTTAAAGAAACTTGGATGAATAATTATGGTATCATTAAAATGCAAAGTCTTTAGAGAGTCTCCAAATCATTCTTGTGATGATTTTCCAGTTGTTTAAGTAAGTGCAATGTCTTTCCTCATTTGAGAATTGAAGAGCAATACTCTTTTCAATCTATGTAAAATATACAACATTTTAAGATACCTCATACCTCTGCCACTTCATAGTCACAAAAATAATTGCCTGGCAGTTTTCTCATAGGACTCTTCTATATAAAAATGTATAGATTTATGGTTACTCAATCTAAAGAACTCCTGGATATAAAAGTTTTGACTTACTGCCTTCTGAACAGCCTCAGATTCATATCTGTAAATGATAGAATCTAGTCATATAGATCATTAATTTGTCTATGCTTGAGAAGTAGTAATACCAGTCAGCCTATATAATTTCTCTCAGTCCTTGATCCAGGAGAAAATCTTCAATTAGAGTATTTTTTCTTTGATGTATTTTCAATTTTATTAATTTCAGTTCACTTGAAAATGCTCACAAAATAAATATTACACCTCTGTTGAAACAAATTTCTAAAGTATGGCTCCATCTCTTCTGTTTGAGTACATATCTGCAAATAACAGTTTGAACTGTGAAGCACATTGCAATAAACAATTGCATTCAAATATCTCTGACATCAACATGACAACATAAACCACTTCCAATCCTTGCCCTTTAGCAATTTGGGAAATTCAAGAGTCTTATATATTTGCCTATTTTTTTCTTTGAACTACAATTAGAGACAAATGTGTCTAGTAGTGGGACACTTCAGTAAGATTCACAGCTTTTTTCCTGGATTAGTACTAACAACACAATCTTCTAGAAATCATTCCCTCTCAATTGTTTCATTTTTAATATAGAGGTTCTTTAGATTCAAAACATATTATTTAGAGAAAATTATGATTTCTGCATCTTCGTTATGCATTGATTCCTTCTTCTAACACTCCTTTATCAAGCTGCAGAAGCTCTTATGTGCTGAACAACAAATTACAAAAGTCTCTGAAAACCTTATCATGGAACCACAAGGTATCACATTAATATGCAACATTACATGTCAAAATAATGTCAAATCAAATAACCTTTTCACAATATACCTTGTTGTTTTATTCTTAATATAACATTGATTATTTACTTAATTTCATTATGTTATAAAGTTTAATGTAAATGATTTTCTGATCAATTTTTACTATAATCTGTGGGATTCCTTTATACATCTACTTAATTCAATTGTGCAGTATATTTTATGTGCATCTGTTGCTACTCTGTCATAATATTGTAGAATACAACTGAATTATTATAAAATATTTATCAAATTAAAATAGTTGGAAAAGCAGAAATGCATATATGCTTTAAAGAAACACAAGTAGTGTACAAGTGAAAAAATACAGCCAATTTTAATGAATAATAGAACATTAACTTTGAACTTAATTTTCTAAACTCAACTTAACTTCCTGAATATCTTATGTGTAAAAATTCTATATTTGTGAAATACACATGTTCAGTATAGTGACATATGATCCATTTACATGACTGGGTTCACTTGGTAAGCTGCCATAGATTTGGATGGTAATGAGCAAAGAACTTCAGATCATGTTCAGTGAACAATTCACATAATAATTCAGACATTTCTTTCTCATAATATCAAGATAGACAACATGGTGGAATTACTGAACATGTTCATATATGAGTCACATTTCTCTGATGACATAGTAATGTAACTTGAAAACTATTTGAAGTGAGAGCAATTACTCTGTTGTTACTTCAAGGGCATTTGTATAAGAAAGCAATATACTGAAAACCAAAGCAGAAACCCACTAACTCTATTACTTTAAAATTATCCAACCTTATTTATAGTTTTAACAAATTCCCTAAATGATAATACATGAAAACATAGCCTGGTATACCAAATATTGTATCATTGCACTTAAGGGAATGTATTTGAAGTTTCTTATTTACCCATAGTTCTAAAATCCACTAAACCATATTATTTTGTCAGTTGGAAGGAATGATTTTTTGAGGTTACATACACATTAATGAGAGCAAATCTTTTTTTTCAGTCTGTATAAGAAAGATATAATTTTTGTTCTTGTTTTCTTAAATCATCATTCATCATTCTTCTTTAAAGCAGTTATCTCCTAGATATGACTAAATTGCTATTCTCCTGGAAGTCAGTTAGACTTGCTTGAGAAGTAGTATTAAGAATATCAAAATATGTCTATGTCCAGAAGCTGATGGAGACTGAAATTTAATACTGTCTTGTAACTGAGAATTTCTAATAAATACTTTATTAGAACTGCTTTACAAGTTCATAGAGACCAAAGAGTGTATTAAATAATACTAAATAACCTCTCATTTTCACAGATTAACTTGAGAAAAGTAAGCCAAATCCACATATATTCACTTATTCTTTCCACAAATCTAACCACATATATTATTCCAGACACTGAGCTGGAGACAAAAAAAAGGAATTTGATAAAGTACCTATTCTCAAGTAGCTTATTATCTAGGGGAGGAAACAATTTTAAGCAAATAATTATTAGAAGAAGTCAGTACTGCAGAGATACATAACATTTAGGAATTTCTCCATTGTCTTCACCAGAAAATAATGCAACATTATAAAAGAGAATGTGACAGTGAACCAGCAAAAAGTTAAGGTGGGTGCTTTTCTCTTGATTATTTAAAATTCAGCTTGTAAAGTTTGTTCAAGTTGAATAAATTCTGAAAAACTCACATAATTATACACAATAAGTAATTGGAAACATGACTGTAAAGTTCCAGGGATTTGTTTGAATTTAGATAAGTTTTGGGAGAAAAAATCACATGAATGACAAACCCAGGTCAAAACTTATTGTGTGAATTTGTGCAAGACATTAACTCAGCTAAAATCCACACCTTAAACTAAAATACTGATGATAATATTAGGCCAAAAATATATTAAGTGTCCTACCATTGACAAAAGGGAACTATTTCTGTCACCTAGAATCCAGACTGGCTGTGACCAATATACTGCAGCCTAATTGATGCAATTTCAATTCCAGGTCTAATATTTAAGGGGATTGGAAATAGTAACTTACTCCTAGAAAGCCCTGAGCTACTATGTATAAACTGTGATTGCCTTGCTCAGTCACCATGTAGGTAGGAAGTTCAACTGTCTAGTTAGAGAGGCTTTGCAAATGCATGGAAAGGGATTGGGACCCAGATGAGGTTGGCCTTCCTGACACTCTGTCACAGATTAGACATGTGGATAAAGCCTCTTGTACCCTCCATATAAGAGTAGCAACCAACTGAATACTAACTCATTAATGTCAAATGGAGCAAAAAAATTGTTCCACCCAAATTTCTAAACCATAAAATCGTCAGATATAAAAAATGAAATTTTCTCACTATGCTATGGGTATTTCTCCACATTAATAAATAATTGACAAAATTCAAAATAAAAGTATCTTGGCTTGAGGGCTAGGTAAAATAATATATGTAAAATGTCAGCATAGTATTGGAATCCCTAGCAAATGTAGTTCCTAATTAATTAGTTGGCCAGTATTTTTGCAATGAATTCAGAATAATAGGAACAGCTTCGTGTCCTGAATGAAACTAATCATCATTGACATTTTTAGGTGTCAGCTAAAGCAGAACCAGGAAGAGAAAGAGAAAGAAAAGCAGGCAAGGAACAGTGAGAAGAATAAGCAGATTTAGAGGTCTCCTGTCAAGAAAAGACCACAATCATGCAGGCAGGATAAAAGGTATTTCCTAGTACTATTAAAGAGCTTAGGCTGTAAGTGAAAACAAATGGGAGGGGAGGAAGTAGAAATTTTGTACATATGGAAAGCAGGAATCTCTTTTAAGAGAAGACAGAAAAGAAAATATGAAGATTAAATAGGCATAAATGTATCTTCCTAAAAATAATACTAAATTAGTCATCCTTGAAAGATGACAACAGAAACTGAAAAGAAGAAGTAGCTCTATTATAATCAAGACAGTGTGGTATTGGCAAAAGAACAGACAAAAAGATAAATGGAACAGAATAGACAACCAAGAAATGGACCATATAAATATGTCAACTGACCTTTGATAAAGAAGAAAAGGTGGTACAATGGAACAAAGGTAGTCTTTTCAAAAATGGTTTTGGAAAAACTGGACATCCACATAGAAAAAGTGAATTTAGATATGGATTTTACACTCTTCTCAATAGTTAATTCAAAATGTATCGCAGACTTAAGTGTGAAACATAAAACTATAAATCTCCTAGAAGATAACATAGAAGACAATCTACATGTTCTTGGGCTTGGCAACGACTCATTATATAAAACACCAAAGGTATGATTCATGAATGAAAAAAATTAATAACCTGGACCTCATTAAAATTAAAAACTTCTGCTTTATGAAAGATACTGTCAAGAGAATCAAAAGATAGCCAAAGACTGGAAGAAATTTGCAAAATACATATTTGATAAAGGACTATTATCCAAAATATACAAAGAACAAATAAAACTCAAGGATAACAAAGCAAACAACCTTATTTTAAAAATGGGCCAAAAACCTTAACAGACACCTCATGAAAGAAAATATACAGATGGTAAATAAGCATACGAAAAGATACTCCACATATCAACTCATCATAAAAGTGTCAATTGAAACAAAAATTAGATACCACTACACACCTATTGGAATGGCCAAAATTCAGGACACCGAAAGTACCAAATACTAGTGAGGATGTGGAACAACAGGAACACTCATTCATTCTTGGTGGGAATAAAATCATACAGGCACTATGGAAAACAATTTGATGGTTGCTTACAAAACTAAACATATTCTTGCCAGAATGTCCCACAGCTGTGCTCTTGGTATTTACTCAAAGGAATTAAAAACATGTCCACACAAAAACCTGTACACTGATGTTTGTGGCAGCTTTATTTGAAATTTCCAAAACTTTGAAGCAATCAAGTTGCCCTTTGGTAGGTGATTGAATAAATAAACTGGTACACCCAGATAATAGAATATTATTCATCACTAAAAAGAAATGTGCTATCACACCATGAAAAGACCTAGAGGAAACTTGAATGCATATTACTAAGTGAAAGAAATCAATCTGAAAAGGATGTGTATTGTATGGTTCCAACTAAATGACATTCTGGAAAAAAAAAGAAACTATGGAAACACTAAATTGATCAATAGCTGTGAGGGGTTGGGGGAGGGAAGGATAAATAGGAAGAAGACTGAAGATTTTCAGGGCAATGAAACTACTCTGTATGATACTATAATGGTGAATATTGTAATTACATATTTGTCTAAACCCAGAGAATACACAATACCATGTGTGACCCATAATGTAAACTATATACTCTGTTCCATGATGTATCAAGATAAGCCCATCAGTTGTAACAATTTGGTGAGGGATATCGATAATGCGTGAGGTTATTCATGTGTGAGGGCATCTATATAGGAAATCTCAGTACCTTCCTCTCAATTTGCTATAAATCTAGAACTGTTGTTAAAAAAATTATATTAAGAAAAGGAAGTAGTTCTATATATAGTATACCTCATTTGGGCCCTATCTGAATCTACTTGGCCCATTTTTAAATTCTAATTGTTGCTGTAACAACTAGCTGCATGCTTGAGTAAATGACAACGCCTACCTCCTCTGCACTAAGTAACCTGATTTCTTTCCCAGGGTCACTAGAGTACGGATAATGATAAAAACTTCTCAGGCAATCCATGTCATGAGTAAACCTGAGTAGGGAATACAAATTTCTTGAATCAGAGCTTGAGCATTGAGGTAATAAAGCCAATTAATAAGTACTACCCCTTTTGGCTTATTGAACAGAAATTTCTGAGACATATTTTACAGAGTTTCTCACTGTGTTCTCAAAAATCTAACATAGGCAATAACTTTTCAGAATGTCAAGATGTTATGTTATAATGAAATGAAAATTCTAGCGAGTACAGAGGAAAGATGAACAAGAGAAATAATGAGAGGTATTGGGCAAAAATGTAAAGCAGTAAAGAAGGCGAAGTTGGTGAATATCTGTCTATAGTTTTCAGACAGGACAGGTTTGAAGTGGGTTGCCTCCAAAACCATTTTTTAAAAAGCATAGAAAATGTTAATGCCAGAACTGGATAAAGGTCTGAGGAATCATATGGCTAGTCTCAGGCTGTGAGTTAGTTAATGAAGAACTCAGGCTACTCTTGGGTTTAGAGTGCCAACAAAAGCCTTGGTTATGCTAACAACTTTAAAGATTTTTGTGGAGAGGCAGTTGAGCTCTATTCTGAATGAGGTTAGGCATGGAGACTAAACAAAATGTTATTGAACAACCAACTGGTCAAAGAAAAAATCAAATCAAAGAGGAAATTAAAAAAATATCTTGAGAGAAATGAAAATGGAAGCACAACATTCCAATATTAATGAGCAGCAGCAGAAGCAGTTCACAGTGAAACACACATACTTTAAGAAAAGGAAAAATCCCAAATAAACAATCTAATGTTACACCTACAGATACTAGAAAAAGAACACAGGCCATGTTAGTAGAAGGAAATAATAGAAATCAAAGCAAAAAATTGATGAAACAGACACAAAAAAATGAAAGGATCAATATAACTAAAAGCTGGTTCATGGAAAAATTAAAATAAATAAAATCAGATTAATCAAGAAAAAAAAGAGTGATATGGCCCAAATAAATAAAATCAGAAATAAAGAGGAGAAATTACAACTGGCACCATGGAAATACAAAGATCAAAAGAGATCACTATGAACAATTACATGCCAACTAACTGGAAACTTAGAAGAAATTGATAAATTCCTTAGAAATATGCTCTTCCCAGGCTGAATCATGAAGAAACAGAAAATCTGAATAGACCAATTACAAGTAATGAAATTGAATCGGTAATTTAAAAACTTCCCCAGAAAAAATTTCCAGGACCAGAAGACTTCACAGGTGAATTCAACCCAATATTTAAAGAATAATTAGTATCTATCTTCAGCTTATTCCAAAAAATAAAGAAGAGGAAGGAATGCTTCCAAACACATTTTAAATGGCCACATTACCCTGATACCAAAACCAGACACCACAACAAAGAAAACTATAGGCCAATATCTATAATGAACATGGAATGCAAAAATCCTCAGTAAAATATTAACAAGTCAAATCCAATAATACATTAAAAACATCATATAAAACAATCAAGTTGAATTTATTTCAAAGATTCAAGGATGGTTCAACATCCACAAATCAATCAACATGATAGACCACATTAACCAAATGAAGGATGAATATCATATGATCACCTCAAATATTCAGAAATATTATTTGAAAAAATTCAACATCCATTTATAATAAAAGCTCTCAACAAAGTGGGTAGAGAGAGTATGTAACTCACCATAATAAAGACCATACATGAAAAATCCACAGCTAACATAATTAATGATAAAAAGCTAAAAGCTTTTCTTCCACTCTTGCCACTTTATTTAACATCCGAATATTAGATAAGAAAAAGAAATAAAGGCATCCATATTGGAAAGGAAGAAGTAAAACCATCACTATTTGCAGATGACATGGTATTATACATAGAAAACCCTAAGGAATCCACCAAAATCTATTAGAACGAATAAACAAATTCAGTAAAGTTGCAGGATGCAAAATTAATGTCAGAATTCAGTTACATTTCTATTCACTAATGAACTATCAGAAAGAAAAATAAAAGTAAAACCTGTTTACACCTGCATCAGAAAGAATAAAGTACCTAGGAATAAAATTACCAGAGGTAAAAGACCTATACTCTAAATATACTGTAAGACATTGATAAAAATAACTCAAGACAACACAAATAAATGGAAAGGTATACCATACTCATGGATTAGAAAAATTAGTATTGTTAAAATGCCCATACTATCCAAAATAATCTACATATTCAATGCATTCTCCATCAGAATACCAATGGCATTTTTCATAGAACTAGAACAAAAAAGCCCGAAAATTTGTATGGAACCACAAAACCCCTGAATAACCAAAGGAATCTTGAGAAAGAACAAAGCCAGAGGTATCACACACCTGGATTTCAAACTATATTACAAAACTATTGTAATCAAAACAGTATGGTACTGGCATGAAAGCAAACACATAGTTAAATGGAACAGAATAAAGAGCCCAGAAATAAACCCATGCCTATATGGCCTGTTAATTTTCAACAAAGGAGAAGAATATATAAAAAAGAAAATGTCTTTGATAAATAGTGCTGAGAAAACTGGACAGCTAGATACAAAAAATGAAACTAGACCACTATCTTACACCACATAGGAAATAAATTCAAAATGGATTAAAGATTTGAATGTAAGACCTGAAGTCATGAAACTCCTAGAAGAAAATGTAGGCATTAAGCTTTTTGACATTGTTTTTAGCAAAGTTTTTTTTAGACCAGTCTCTTTAAGCAATGTCATCAATGCTAAAATAAACAAATGGGACTACCTCCAATTAAAAAGCTTTTACATAGTAAAGGAAGCCAGCAACAAAATGAAAAGGCAATCCTCTGAATGGAAGAAGATACTTGAAAATCATACATCTAATAAGAGATTATCATCCAAAATATATAAAGAACTGTTACAATCTAGTATAAAAAAATACAAATAACCCAATTTAAAAAATGGGCAGAGGACCTGAACAGATGTTTTCCCAAAGAAGACATACAGATGGCCAACAGGCACATAAAAAGATATTCAACATTGCTGATCATCTGGGAAATCTAAATCAAACCATAAGATATCCCTCCTTCACACCTGTCAGATTGACTATTATCAGAAGGACAAAAAATAATAAGCATTGGTGAGAATGTGGAGAAAAAAGAACACTTGTACACTCTTGGTGGGTATTTAAGTTGGTGTAACCATTGTGGAAAATAGTAAGGAAGTTCCTTAAAAAGTTAAAAATAAAACTCTCATATGATACAGCAATTCTCCATCTGGGTATTTATCCAAAGGAAATGAAAACAATCTAAGAGATATATGTACCCCTGTATTCATTGCAGCATTATATATAATAGCCAATATATGGAAGCAAGCTAAGTAGTCATCAATGGAATACATACATATATATGGAATATGAATACACAATGGAATATTACTCAGATATAAGAAAAAAATGAATTGCCATTTGTGATAATATGGCTAGACCTAGAGTATATTGTGCTGTGAATAAGTCAAGAAGGATAAAATACTGTATAATTTTGCTTTTATATGGAACCATAAAACAAAACAAAACAAAACAGAAATAGACTCATAGAAACAGGAAACAAACTATATTCCAGAATGAGGAGGATTTGGGTGGTAAGTGAAATAGGTGAAGTGTTTAAGAAATATAAACTTCCAGTTTTAAAATAAAAACATACTGGTGATATATTGTACAGTGAAAGAATATAGTCAGTAATATTTTAATAAGTTTGTGTTGTGACAAAATACTAACTAGATTTATCATGAAGATCATTTTGCAATATCAAAATATTGAATCAGCTGATGTATACCTAAATCAAATATGATATGTCAATTATATTTCATTAAAGTATAATAATAATTTTAAAATGGAGAAAAGTATAGTCTAGAAAAGTATGTTATATAATCAATAAAATGTAATTCATGAATATAATTTAATAATATGGATAACTGGTAATCTTATATGATTATAACATCCAGAAAAACATTTTGTCTGAAGTTCACTTTTAATGATATTTTGGGAGTTGTAACTGATCTTCTCATTATCACAGGATGTTTTCCTTGAGAATGTTTATAAGAAAGTCAGTAAATAAATAATAAAGTAATAGGTTTTCTTAATGCAGTAAGGCAATTGCCCAAATATCCCTAATGAATTCAGATATCTTTGTCATTTACCACTGACAACAGCTACTGCTTGGACTCTTAAGTAATTGACAGTCACCAAGTCATGAGCAAAGATATAAGATGACAGGCTCAGGTATGTAAATCTTGCCCAAATTATTTATTTACTTTCTCCTTGGAACTAACAAGTAAAATTGTCCATTGTTCCTCAATGTACAATATAGCCAATGGACAAGTCTCTTGTAATTTATGTATGTCACATTAATCCTGCTCAGTAAGAAAATGCAGCTAATGAACACCAGGCTCTCACCACCCTCCTCATTCATTAAACTATTCACTTCCCTTAGGGTAGAGGGGAAAAAGGTTAAAGAAAGGGTTAGCATTCTATAGCAAGCATTTCCTCCAAAAAGTGTGTTTTGACAGCAAGCAGTTCTCCGTGCTGCACAATGAAGGAATGTGGCCAAATTATCACCCCTATTTTTCGTAGAAATGTGTTTCATTTAAAAGTACTTTGGAAAGTAGATTTTTATGTAGACAAATAACAAATATCCTTTCATTGAGCAGGTTTTGGAATAATGAGTGGTTATGAAACTGTTCCTTTATACTGGATTGTACTTTTCAAATTTTATGTGCTGAGCATATATTGCAGTGAAATTCAGAAGAAAAATAAAGTGGGGTAAAAAGCTAGTTTCATAGCAAATAGACATGTTAATGCTGCAGGCAGAACAGCGTTTCTTTGAAGGATTTATAATTGCTAGTTATTTGCATGCTCCAAACAATAACCTTACAATCACTTTTAAACCTAAAGCTTTTGGGAAAGAAAGAATATTTGTTCTGCATAAAAATAAATGCCTATAAAATGGATACAAAACTTTTGTTGGGATTTTCTTTTGCATTCATCTGTATCATCAAAAATTTGGAATGGAAATGTATATATATAGATCTTGAGTCCAACACTTTTATATGCTTTTTATTGGGGGGGGAGGAAAGTTTATACTGTGTTCTTTTTTTTTTTAATATAATTTATTTTGGTGTCATTAATCTACAATTACATGTGCAATATTATGGTTATTAAACTACCCCTTCATCAGGTCCCCCCCACCAAGCCCATTACAGTCACTGTCCATATATGCTTTTTTATAGGGCAAGGAAACTTAGGATATAAGAATTATTTCTAGGGATTATTTTCCCTAGAGCTTTGTCTTAAAATGGCTGGTGGCAAAATATTTGTTTGTTTACTTTGTGTGTGTGTGTGTGAGTGTGTGTGTGTGAACATGTGTGTACATACACGCTTTAGTCTATTTTATTATTTAAGATAAAAGCAAATTGGAAAAAAAAGTTTGAATTTCTTTATCTTGATGCCGGTAGAATAAAAAACTCAAGGAGGAACTCATAGCACATTTTTCGACTGAACATTTTTAGATGCTGTTTGGAAAATAAATAGGATTTGCATAGTTAATGTAATTCCCACCATCAGGGTAATACATTGAGTGGGAAAGAAAACACCCCAAGGGTAAATTTTCTAACATCAAGAAT
Organism: Smutsia gigantea; assembly: GCA_032199065.1. Lineage (NCBI taxonomy): Eukaryota > Metazoa > Chordata > Mammalia > Pholidota > Manidae > Smutsia > Smutsia gigantea. The sequence goes on along the minus strand of JAVSCE010013749.1, from coordinate 99 downwards.
AAATTCCCTCTGGAAATTTAACAGGAGAATTAGGCTCAGTTAAATTATCTATAGGTTATGCAAAGAGGATAATTATCTTGCTGATTACCATTGCAGTTT
>JAVSCE010013748.1:0-39006 GCA_032199065.1 Smutsia gigantea | reverse complement strand
TCCGTTCTTGGGTTCTGTGAGTCTGCTGCTGTTTTGTTCCTTCAGTTTTTTTCTTTGTTCTTATACTCCACGTATGAGTGAAATCATTTGATACTTGTCTTTTTCAGCTTGGCTTATTCACTGAGCATAATACCCTCTAGCTCCATCCATGTTGTTGCAAATGGTAGGATTTGTTTTCTTCTTATGGCTGAATAATATTCCACTGTGTATATGTACCACCTCTTCTTTATCCATTCATCTACTGATGGACCCTTAGGTTGCTTCCATTTCTTGGCTATTGTAAATAGTGCTGCGATAAACATAGGGATGCAGCTGTCTTTTTCAAACTGCACTGCTGCATTCTTAGGGTAAATTCCTACGAGTGGGATTCATGGGCCAAATGGTATTTCTATTTTGAGTTTTTTGAGGAACCTCCATACTTCTTTCCACAATGGTTGAACTAATTTGCATTCCCACCAGCAGTGTAGGAGGGTTTCCTTTTCTCCACATCCTTGCCAGCATTTCTTGTTGTTTGAGTTTTGGATGTTGGCCATCACTGGTGTGAGGTGATATCTTATTGTGGTTTTAATCTGCATTTCTCTGATAATTAGCGATGTGGAGCATCTTTTCATGTGCCTGTTGGCCATCTGAATTTCTTCTTTAGAGAAGTGTCTATTCATGTCCTCTGCCCATTTCTTAATTGGATTATTTGCTTTTTGTTTGTTAAGGTGCCTGAATTCTTTATGTATTTTGGATGTCAACCCTTTATCAGATACGTCACTTATGAACATATTCTCCCATACTGTAGGATGTCTTTTTGTTCTGCTGATGGTGTCCTTTGCTATACAGAAGCTTTTCAGCTTGATATCGTCACACTTGTTCATTTTTGCTTTTGTTTCCCTTGCCTGGGGAGATATGTTCATGAAGAAGTCGTTCATGTTTATGTCCAAGAGATTTTTGCCTATGTTTTTTTCTAAGAGTTTTATGGTTTCATGACTTACATTCAGGTCTTTGATCCATTTTGAGTTGACTTTTGAGTATGGGGTTAGACAGTAATCCAGTTTCATTCTCTTACATGTAGCTGTCCAGTTTTGCCAACACCAGCTGCCAAAGAGGCTGTCATCTCCCCATTGTATATCCAAGGCTCCTTTATCAAATATTAATTGACTGTATATGTTTGGGTTAATGTTTGGATTTTCTGTTCTGTTCCACTAGTCTGTGGGTCTGTTTTTGTGCCAATACCAAATTGTCTTGATTACTGTGGCTTTGTAGTAGAGCTTGAAGTCAGGGAGCGTAACTCCCCCTGTTTTATTCCTCCTTCTCAGGATTGCTTGGGCTATTCGGGGTCTTTTGTGGGTCCATATGAATTTTAGAATTATTTGTTCCAGTTCATTGAAGAAAGCTGTTGGTAGTTTGATAGGGATTGCGTTGAATCTGTAGATTGCTTTAGGTAGTATAGCCATTTTGACAATATTCTTCTGAGCCAAGAGCATGAGATGATTTCCATTTGTTAGTGTCCTCTTTAATTTCTCTTAGGAGTGTCTTGTAGTTTTCAGAGTATAGGTCTTTCACTTCCTTCATTAGGTTTATTCCTGGGTATTTTATTCTTTTTGATGCAGTTGTGAATGGAATTGTTTTTCTGATTTCTCTTTCTGTTAGTTCATTGTTAGTGTATAGGAAAGCAACAGATTTCTGTGTGTTAATTTTGTATCCTGTAACTTTGCTGAATTCAGACATTAGTTCTAGTAGTTTTGGAGTGGAGTCTTTAGGGCTTTTTATATATAATATCATGGCATCTACAAATAGTGACAATTTGACTTCTTCTTACCAATCTGGATGCCTTGTATTTCTTTGTTTTGTCTGATTGCCATGGCTAGGACCTCCAGTACTATGTTGAGTAACAGTGGAGAGAGTGGGCATCCCTCTCTTATTCCCGATCTTAGATGAAAAGCTTTCAGCTTCTCACTGTTAAGTATGATGTTAGCTGTGGGTTTGTCATATATGGCCTTTATGATGTTGAGGTACTTGCCCTCTCTACCAATTTTGTTGAGAGCCTTAATCATGAATGCATGCTGAATTTTGTCAAATGCTTTTTCAGCATCTATGGAGATGATCGTGTGGTTTATGTTCTTCTTTTTGTTGCTGTGGTGGATAATGTTGATGGATTTTCGAATGTTGTACCATCCTTGCATCCCTGGGATGAATCCCACTTGATCGTGGTGTATGATCCTCTTGATGTATTTTTGAATTCGGTTTGCTAATATTTTGTTGAGTATTTTTGCATCTACGTTCATCAGGGATATTGGTCTGTAATTTTCTTTTTTGATGAGGTCTTTGCCCGGTTTTGGTATTAGAGTGATGCTGGCTTCATAGAATGAGTTTGGAAGTATTCCCTCCTCTTCTATTTTTTGGAAAACTTTAAGGAGAATGGTGTTATTTCTTCTCTATATGTCTGGTAGAATTCAGAGGTGAATCCATCTGGTCCGGGGGTTTTGTTCTTGGGTAGTTTTTTGATTACCAATTCAATTTCGTTGCTGGTGATTGGTCTGTTTAGTTTTTCTGTTTCTTGTTTGGTCAGTCTTGGAAGGTTGTATTTTTCTAAGAAGTTGTCCATTTCTTCTGTGTTTTCCAGCTTGTTAGCATATAGATTCTCATAATATTCCCTTATAATTCTTTGTATTTCTGTGGTGTCCGTCATTATTTTTCCTTTCTCATTTCTGATTCTGTTTATGTGTGTAGATTCTCTTTTTCTCTTAATGAGTCTGGCTAGGGGTTTATCTATTTTGTTTATTTTTTCAAAGAACCAGCTCTTGGTTTCACTGATTTTTTTCTATTGTTTTATTCTTCCCCATTTTATTTATTTCTTCTCTGATCTTTATTATGTCCCTCCTTCTGGTGACATTGGGCCTCATTTGTTCTTCTTTTTCCAATTTCAGTAATTGTATCTTTAGACTATTCATTTGGGAATGTTCTTCCTTCTTTAAATAGGCCTGGATTGCAATATACTTTCCTCTTAGAACTGCCTTTGCTGCGTCCCACAGAAGTTGTGGCTTTGTGTTGTTGTTGTCATTAGTCTCCATATATTCTTTGATTTCTGTTTTGAATTGGTCTTTAACCCATTGATTAATTAGGAGGGTGTTGCTACGTCTCCATGTATCTGTGAGCCTTTTTGTTTTATTTCTAAAATTTATTTCTAGTTTCATACCTTTGTGATCTGAGAAGTTGGTTGGTAGATTTTCAATATTTTTGAATTTACTGAGGTTCTTTTTGTGGCCTAGTATGTGGTCTATTCTGGAAAATGTTCCATATGCACTTGAGAAGAATGTGTATCCTGTTGCTTTTGGGTGTAGAGTTCTGTAGATGTCTGTTAGGTCCATCTGTTCTAGTGTGTTGTTCAGTGCCTCTGTGTCTTTACTTATTTTCTGTCTGGTTGATCTATCCTTTGGAGTGAGTGGTGTGTTGAAGTCTCCTAAAATGAATGCATTGCTGTCTATTTCCTCCTTTAATTCTGTTAGTATTTGTTTCACATATTCCGGCGCTCCTGTGTTGGGTGCATATATATTTATAATGGTTATATCCTCTTGTTGGACTGACCCCTTTATCATTATGTAATGTCCTTCTTTATCTCTTGCTACTTTCTTTGTTTTGAAGTCTATTTTGTCTGATAAAAGTACTGCAACACCTGCTTTTTTCTCTTTGTTGTTTCATGGAATATCTTTTTCCATCCCTTCACTTTTAGTCTGTGTATATCTTTGGATTTGAGGTGAGTTTCTTGTAGGCAGCATATAGATGGGTCTTGCTTTTTTATCCATTTTATTACTCTGTGTGTTTTGATTGGTGCATTCAGTCCATTTACATTTAGGGTGATTATCGATAGATATGTACTTATTGCCATTGCTGGCTTTAGATTCGTGGTTACCAAAGGTTCAAGGGTTGCTTCTTTACTATCTGACAATCTAACTTAACTTTCTTGTTAAGTTATTGTAAACATCGTCTGATGTTTCTTTATTTTTCGCCCCTCTTATTCTTCTTCCTCCATTCTTTATATACTAGGTATTTTATTCTTTCCCTTTAATTAGTATTTTGATGGTCTGCTCTCTTTGTTACGATTTTATTTTCTCTGGTGACATCTTTTTAGCCTTAGGAGTGCTTCCCACTAGAGCAGTTCTTTTAAGATATCCTGTAGAGGTGGTGTATCGGAGGCCAACTCTCTCATCTTTTGCTTGTCTGGAATATATTTAATCCCTCCATCATATTTAAATGATAGTTGTGCTGGATACAATATTCTTGGTTCGAGGCCCTTCTGTTTCATTACATTAAATATATCATGCCATTCTCTTCTGGCCTGTAAGGTTTCTGTTGAGAAGTCTGATGATAGTCTGATGGGTTTCCTTTGTAGGTGATCTTTTTTCTCTCTCTAGCTGCCTTTAATACTCTGTCCTTATCTTTGATCTTTGCTGTTTTAATTATTATGTGTCTTGGTGTTGTCTTCCTTGTGTCCCTTGTGTTGGGAGATCTGTGGTCTTCCGTGGACTGCGAGACTATTTCCTTCCCCAGCATGGGGAAGTTTTCAACAATTATTTCTTCAAAGACACTTTCTATCACTTTTTCTCTCTCTTCTTCCTCTGGTACTTCTATAATGCGAATATTGTGCCGTTTGGATTGGTCACACAGTTCTCTTAATATTCTTTCATTCCTACAGATCCTTTTATCTCTCTCTGCCTCAGCCTCTCTGTATTCTTGTTCTCTGATTTGTATTCCATTAACAGTCTCTTGTATCTCGTCCAGTCTGCTGCTAAGCCCGTTGATCGTTTGTCTCATTTCTGCATTGTCTTTCCTGACTTCCCTCACTTCCTCCCTCAGCTCTCGCATATTTCTCTGTAGATCCATCAGTATGGTTATGACTTTTATTCTGAATTCTTTTTCAGGAAGATTGTGCATTTCCATCCCTTCAGATTCCCTCTCTGGTGTCTGGGTCTGGAAAAGCTTTGTTTGTACCATATTCCTCTGTCTTTTCATGGCAATAGAAGTGGTCGCTGGTACATGCCACATATGTCAGCTGGGCTCTTTAATACTTAAAAAAAAAACAGGACAAGAGAAAAGAAAGAAGAGAAAGAAAAGTAAACAAAAGAGAAAATAAAACACTCCCACCAGGAGTAGAGTCTGTGAGGATGCTGTAAGTGGCGGTGTTGCTCCACCATTCCGCAGCCATGGCCGCACCGCTCCACAGGGCCCTTTGTAGCTCTGCCCAGTGCAGGAATGAATGGGAGGTTGTTGATCTCTGTGGGAAGTCTCAGTGCAGCTACTTTTTCCCAGTAGCCAGCCAAGGGGTCTGAAATTCCCTAGGACTCCTAGCCTCCTGGGCTGAGTGTTCTGGGACGATCCTTCTCCTCCATTGGACCCCTATCTCTTTAAGACCGCTATGGAAAGCACGTGCTTTTCTTTTGTCCCGGGGAGCCGACTGCGAGGACCCGGTGTGTTCCCCGGCTCAGATCCTACACCCTCTGTCTCTCTAATCTCCGATACATTGCACGATGTGTGTCAGCACTCCCAGCACAGATCACCAGGGGTGGTTATTTCAGGCCTGTACTTCCACTCCCTCCCGGCTCTGAATCCTCTCCTCCCACCAGTGCACTGGGGTGGGGGAGTGCTTGGGTCCCGCCGGGACGTGGCTCCGTATCTTACCCGCCTTGAGGGGTGCCGAGTCCTCTCAGGTGTAGGTGCAGGCTGGGTGGTTTCCTGTATCTTCTGGTCTTTCTTTTAGGAATAGTTGTATTTGTTGTATTTTCATAAATATGTATGGTTTGGGGAGGAGATTTGTGCTGCCCTGCTCATGCCGCTATCTTCCTAGAACTTCTGAGAAAGTAGTTTTTCCGGATTTTCTCCCTCTTTAACACAATATTTATTGAATCCCTGCTATGAGGAGCTCTGATCCTTACAGAATACATATTCTAGGTGTAATTGATGTGCTCATATTTGTATTTCTCAGCAAGGGCAGTTTATTTAAAATTTGCCAAAGATTGAACCCCACAGTTTTCTGTGAACTTTGGATTTCATATATGAATTACGTTCTTATGCTAAGTTACTTTAGCTTTTGGGTATCCTTTTTTGAGTACCAGATACAGTTTTTAAATGCTTTTCTTTCATTAGATGAACCTTAGCAGAGCTTCATCCTCTGGCTTCTGTAATATATCTAGGTCTGTATTGCTGCCTGAACATATAATATTTGGCTATAGTTTGGCCTATAATGATATCATTGATGGTTTTTCTCTACACACACATTCACATCCTCTCAAAATTCTGAACTTTATTGTTGGATGTGGCTTTTGTAAAAATGTTGTAATATGTAGTAATAATGTGTGGTAATACCTGCACAGTGGTGTTCTGTGAGACTATTGAGATGAGGAGGACTTAGCTTTGTTGTTACTGAGCTAGAATGGAAAATAAGCTTTTCCTGTGTTGGATTACCATTTACTTATCTTAGTCAAATGCAGGAAGACTTGCTTATCTTTAATATACTCAGAATTTACTTGTTTTCAATTTTTATCTATTTGTAGTTTTTACCTGAAGGAATTATTGGTATTATTACAGACTTTCTTTTTCAGTTTTGTTTAGTTAATCCTTAGAACACTTGTATTCTACTTCATATTAAGCCATGTGCTCAAAAATAATATCTTTATTTAGATATTGCTATTTAATGGAATAGATATTACACTTACTGTCATGGTAAAACATGTTAGGTGACTCATACTTTCTGGGTCAATTTTTTTTATGTTGCATATAGAATATTGAAGGTAAACTTAGAGTCCCCGAATATAACCATATAATAAGCCATCTAAACATGTGTATAGGAATTTTAGGAAATTGGAAGGGATAAGAAAAGTAATGAAATGTTAATATTTGTTTTATCATTTTAAAATGTTATTCCATTCTTGAATTAAGTGCCTCAAAATGTAAAAGAAAGTAAATATATAGTACACTCTCTGAATCTTTGATTGGACTCACTGTATTATTCCCATATTTAATAACAGCAATTCTAGAGGCTTTAACAGCTTAGTTATGATATTTTATCTGTCTTACCTCAGTGTTTCTCTAACTCTGCGCTCAAGATAATTTTGGTGGGTGTATGTGCTTCACCAAAGAGCACCTTGTCATTTTTAACATTCCAGCATCCAGCATGATGCCTGGTGCTTAGAAGGCAATGCAGTAAGTATTAAGTCCTTACATAGAATCTACATAGAGATAGATGTTTAGCTATATATGTAGCTGGGTTCATATCACTGAATAGTGATTATTATGGCACACAGTCCTATAAATATCTGACAGAGATGAAAATTTATACATTATATTTTTGTTGCCCATTTTCTAGAATGCCTAATGGTTTAGGTAACTGATGGCTTTTGCCTCTATTCAGGGCTTTGTCATTCACTGGTGATATGTAAGGTTGGAAAACGCTGATTTAGACCTTCACTTAAAATAGGAGCTGGGTACTCTTGCTGGTAGAAATATGTGGGGCAAAAATGGGTAAAGTTAGGACATCCACAGTTTGGAAGATAGAAGATACACTACCACAGAGTGAGTTTCTAAGTTACATCTGGAGTTCTAGTAAGTGAATTTTGGTCTAGTGAAGCTCCATGGAATTAGCTTCCGAAGCTGTTAAATTTAGAGAAACTTTAAAACCTTCATGCCCAAAATTTGGTGGACCTTTTCAGTGAAAACCTAAATGTTTTTATAGTTTCTCGTAATGGTTATACTAAGCCCCAAGTAAGGAGAATATAATTACCCATTAATTTTTGCTTCATTATAATGTAAAATTTTTAAACTGTAGAGCAGATTTTGGGGTGATTATTTGCTTTCGGGAATGTCTAGCTTGGGTGCAACTAAAATTATTCAATTTACCAAAGTGTGATTTACACAGACTTTTTAGGAAGTCAGTTAACACAAGGTTGAGATTCATCTAAGGTTGAAAAAACATATTACTGAATAGTGTAATTTCTTATTGCTGCATAAAATGTTCTGCTGACATTTAGCAAAATTAACTAATATCCTAAGAAGTTGTTATAAGTGAACATGAGCAGATCTTTCTCATTCCCTTTCTAGTCTGAATTCAAAAATTCTAAGAAATTTGGTATTCAGATAACTCCTAACAGGGAAAGAACTCATATGTACCAGTGGTTTTATTTCTCACATTCTCTGTGGAAAGGTATGCTTTTAAAGTAGATAAATAGCACACAGCTTTTTTTCTGGACTATTTTGTCCTTATAAAAAAAAGTTATTACTTCATTTATAATTTCCTAGCAAACTGTTCCCAGCTAGCTTCATGGAGAAAGTATTTCTTCCTTCATGAGAAATTTTCACGAAACCTTCTATTGTTACTAATGTCAGGAGGATGAAGCAATAAGTAAGCTTAATGAGACTAGAAATATGATTAATGCTGTGGGTTATGATTGTATTTATAATTGTGTATTCCTACAGGCTAATTTTAACTTAAAGTTTCTGTATATACTTAAAGACCAAGAAATTAATTGGCCAACTAATCTGCTTAATCCTAAAGTCTACACCTTATGGGGGTATTATGTATGGGTGGTGTGAATGTGTATGGTATGTGTGCATGTGTGTAAGAGAGAGAAGGCCCTAAAGTTCGCATTCTTAGCAGTCACTAGATAGTCACTGGCTCCTGATTCCTTATCTCCATACAGAAAAGAGATTGATGGTCATCTTTTTGTGATACTTTAAGTAACTAACATACTGAATGGTAGTGACTTAAGGATTTTGCTTATTATATATAAGATAAAACCAGTGGACATCTAACTAGACGCAAATCTAAACAAGATTGTGAATGGGGAAATATACTATATATATATTACTATTATATTTCCTTCCTTGAGGCACTGTCTTAAATGCTGAATTCTTTGTTTACTTTAGGGTTATTTGGTAAAAAAATAAGTTTTTGGATGGGTTTGGAGAAACAAGTTAATCAGCTTAAATATAAATTACCTTTTCTGAATCATCCAACATAATTTAGAATGACAATCCAGTTATCTACAGTTTAATTTTCTTTTCATATGTATGAGAATTTGCTCTGCTGGAGTTGGCTTTGTGATTTTTGAGCAGAAGGTAATGTTCATACTTAAATTCAAAGTTGAAACAAGCATTAAAAGCTGTAAGTTAACTGCATTTCTACTGACTGGAGACAGTATTCTTATAAGTAGTAACTATATAGAAGATTAAAATATATAATCCATTAACAGTCCACAATTTACATATCCAAATATTTTAAAGTATTGTAACTGTCTTTGTGTGTTTTGTTTATGCTCTTTACTTTCTTGTTGGTCTTATTGCCATCTGTACAGTTTTAAAGTGTGTTCAACTTGTGTTTCACAGAGTAGACTATATCATACTCCCTTAGCTAATATGCCTTGAAAAAGTGGCCTAGTGTATTTTCTGGTCTACTGAGAGAAAACCAATGATTTATCAATAAAATTTACTCTATAATTCCAAATTTGAGTCACGGGCTTTAATTATTCATATGTAATAAGATGATTAGAAGTGTAGGTATCAAGATAAGAACTTTGAATGCTTTAAGTTTAAACAGAGACTTGTCACAGAAAGTGAGTTGAATAATTTTTTAATTGCTTATTGGTGCTTTGGAACACAATATTGGTTAAGACATTTAAATGCAGGGCATCCTTGGGTTAGATTCTTCCTACCAGCATAATTGTTGACTTTTCCTTCTCCCTCATTTCTCTTATCCTACTGATCACTGTATCTTGTCTCATGTCCTCAGTCAGAATTATCAGCTGAATCTGATGGCTTCTTTCCATCCCCTCCACATCTTAATTTTTGTTGTTTGGATTGTTAGAACTGCCATGTCTTAAGTGGTTTCTCCTACTATTAGTCTCCCATCTTTAGCCATTGCATTGCTATAAACACAGTCTCCTTTTAAAAAGAAAAATGATTTCTGAAGTTCAAAATCTGTAGCTTGACATAGAAGACTTATCTGAATATCCTTCATTTTATACCTTGTATTCTTTGCAGACTGAACTCACTTTTTATTGAAAATGCTGTTATCCTTTTATAACTCCATATGACTATAGGATCCCTGACAGGGTAAGGTAAGATAGATTACTTTAAATTAGATTAAGTTAGATTATCCTATTTATGGTGATAATTTATGGTAATAATTGGGCGATACTCCCTCTAAAATTTGGCTCCAACTATCTCCAAGGATAGTTCAGACAACTGGAGTTAAGCCCTTCTGTAGTAGAGATTTCTATGTATTCACCAATTCCTGTTTCCCTCCCTGTTGAGCCTACGTTTATACTATATTTTGTACCCTTCCTAGCAATTAGGTAAGGCTAAATTATATACAACACTTTAATCCTTATTCAGTAAAAAGCACTAGTTTGATCTTCATTCTTTCTCTTCCCTCATCTACCAGCTGGATGCAGATAATCTAGCAGAGGACTCCAACCAAGCCTCTAGGGGGAATGATGGAGCCATAAGGAAGTCTGAATCCCTGAATAATCACATGGAAGGCCATCTGTCAGCCCGGAGAATAGCCATTAGGCTTTTATTGTGATAAGCCACCAATTTTAAAAAATTGTAGCTACTGTCATTATCAACTTTACTGTACCACAGAGTTTAAAAAGGGGTGCTCCACCAGCTACTGCCACTGACGTTTGAAAGATCATCTTGGGAGTCCCAAGCTTACCTCATCTGATCCTTCACACTGGCTAGTGGGAGTGGAGTTTATTGTGGTCTGCTTCTGTTAATAGGCAAGAGATACTTCATCACATTTGATTATGTGATCTTAGTGAAATGTATTTATTTTTACTTAGTTTGCTATTACTGTCACTAACTAAAGATTCTGTAACTTCAATTTGATTAAAATATTAAAAGGCTGTCTTCAGAAAGGTCAGAGATGTTTTAAACAACAGTAGCCTTGTGGAAAGGAGTCCATGGTCCCCCAGAGTACCCAGTAGGACAAGTTTAGTTTAAGTGGTCTTGTTATTTTATATAACCATGTTATGTTTCTTGGATTTTGCACTTTATGAAGAGTTCTTAATTATATGAACCTATCCTAATTACCTGTTTGTGAAATAGCTGAGCACAGAAATTGTAGTATTTTACATACTATGTGGAAAATAAGATGACAGTAGGACCTGAATTCAAGCTATTTTTTCACCATCTTGCACTTTATTCATGATTTTAGATGAGCCTTGCATACAGAGTATTACAAAGAAATATGGAGCTGTTCTATTTGAGGCTCTTCTAGAAAGTCTCCTGTGGTAAAGAGGTCCAGAATACATGCCAGGTGATTTCTAGTTTTTGGATATTTATTTCATAAAGACTAAGAAAAGGATGGGTAAATGATATCTACAAGTTCAAGTATTCCATGAATAGTTGTACTGGGTAGAGAAACAAACAAAAAACAAAAAGCCTTTCTTTTTGGGAAGGATCCCACCCTCTGGTAGATGTGTCTTACATTAATCATTTAAGGTCAAGTTAAGCAGACTAGTGAACAGTATTAGGTTTTTCTTTTCTATTTCATCCATAAGAAAGTACGATTAGCAGATGTAATGTTGGGGGGGCACGGGGAGGGCAGTACAACTCAGAGAAGACAAGTAGTGATTCTATAGCATCTCACTACGCTGATGGACAGTGACTGTAATGGGGTTGGTGGGGGGGACCTGATGAAGGGGTAGTTTAATAATCGTAATATTGCACATGTAATTGTAAATTAATGATAATAAAATAAATTATATTAAAAAAAAAAAGAAAGTAAATAGCTAAAATACAGCTGGAAAGAGAGACAGATAAGTGAGTGATTTGATATCTTCATGAAAAATAATGTGTTATAAAGTTTGAACATGTATTGTTTAGTACTTGTTCTATCTCAGCAGTACATAGAATTCTGAAAATGCTAATCAGAAGAGGGAAAAATGCAGAGACAAAAATCCAATAGACCCATTTTTTTGTGTGTAATTGGTTTAGTGTGGTTTTGTTTTCCTCTTACATTGAAATGAGTCTTTCCAGTACACCTGGAAGCGGTGTTCAGGTTTTTATTCCAAATGCCCAGCTATCCTCGGTATTGTTAATGATTCAGGCAGTATCTAGAACTGTAGTCTGGTATCTGCTCACTCATTCTTGAGTGTTTGAATTGAACAATAAACCTTCACCATTTAAGGGAAAAAATTTAACTTAGATGCTAATAACAATAAACTCTGGAACTTTGTGATTTCAGTCCATTTGTAGCTTGTGGGCAGTGCCATTTTGACTGAAGTACAGTTCAATCAGTAAAACAATAGACTATTTTTGACTAAGGTTATAATGTCCAGTTTTATAGTTATTCTAGAGAAATAAAGTATGCTATTCTAAAATATTTTTTGACACTTTTCCCCTACACTTAGTCATTCCAGTAGTAGTTTTTTTTTTTTTTAAGGTGCTCTCAGTCTTTGGCAATGTTTCCTGGCAACGTTTTAGGCACAATATTTGTAGAATTGTTAAGGTGGAAGGTGTTTTGTATATGTAAACACAGAACTGGTTTTTAACCATGTTCCGTTTTACTCTGTGGCCTCTACAAAGTTGTCATTTGTATAAGACATTTTCCTTCAGGATGTTCCCTGCAGCTTTTGGCCATTTCCATCTTTAATGAAACATCCAATTTTGGATAAACTACTGCTTCACAGCTACATATTTGATTCTTTGGTGTCAATATTTATGAAAGTAAATGCTAGAATAAATATTTGTGTTTCCTTATTTCTGAAGCCTTCACTATGTTGAGCCTACTGATTCTAAGTTTATTCTACAGAAGTGTAGTTACTTGGATATTTCCCAGTCAACAATGTGTTTACCATTGCTAGATTTTGGGGATGTGATGTGGTAGGAATACAGCTTGTAGGCTAGATTTTAATTACTATATTCTTTTGCATTAAGAAAGTCAGTGTTATCCAGACATAATACAGATTTCTTTTTATCACTTGCCAACCATGAGTAAATCAGCTTGACTGGTAGTCATCTTATTGAGGTTAAGTAGTTACTCTTTTCCTAGGCTGTATGCTTTAACCTCTTCATTTAACCATGGATTAACTACTTACCCTATTATTATGTTATCATGAGCTAACCTGTAGTCATTATTACCTAAGCAAAGGGTTTATAGCTTAGACTTAAGTGTTTGAATCTTACTTTCATTTATAAATTGTAAATTGTTAAAGTATATTTGGATTTAGAGTTCAACAAATTTTCAGTATAGATATCATGAGGAGATATGTCTAAGAGACTGTTGTACTTTGTGTCATGTTAACTCATTATTCTTTATTCAAATAAGAGATAAGAAAGCAGATAATTGTTTTCAGATTCTTTTTCAGAATAAGAGGACCTATAGTCATCATACAGATTTCTGAAGATCTCATTTTATGTAGTATAATTTGTCCTTTATAATAATGGTAGGACCTTGATTCTATAATGTTAATAATAATTCTTCCTTGGCCTTCAAAATTATTTTAGAACTCTTTGTTCTTTATTGATGTGTCCATTAAATGGTGGGATGGCATGGAAGGAGCCCAGTTATTTTCATCCCTTCATAAGGGAAGCCCCTCTGGATTGAGCCCCTTGCAAGGTGAAGGCCCTCTTCAAGGCTTCTTTCCATCTTGTCTTGTTCACATGACTCTCTCTTCAAGCCCCTTAGTCCATTACCCTACCATTTCCATGGTAAGCCCCATCTTTCCTCATAAAGGAATCCTGTCTCTTGCTTCCTTCCTGGTTCTTGCTGCAGGCTTTCATAGTATTCACTCTGAAACTTTACTCTGTGACTGCCAGCTCTAGAATGAAGGGGTGGGCAAAATCCTTTTGATGGCATGACTATGGATGCTTCAGTTAGTTTCCTCTCTACATTAGGTAGGAGCCGATTTCTTTGCTAGGTTACCTAGGATGCCTTTCTTAGGCTAGCATTAATTTTTTGTAGAGTCAACACAAACAAAATATTGGAGGAATATTAAAATTTTTTAAACATATATATATATGTATCTGGTTCTGAATGAATTTAATAACCCATTTGGTTATCATATATTCTGGAGATTCATAGTCTTAAATTGAGATATGCTTAGAGGATTATATGAATATCCAGCCTTTGTCTTATCATTTCTTTCATGTAGTGGTGGAAAATTTGCCTTGGAGAGATAGTGAGCATTCTGCTGTTCTCTTGGCCTTTTTAAGTTAAACTACCTGAATGGCTCACACCTCCAGGCAGCCCTTATGTTAATTCCTTTCCAAGCCATTGGTTATATGAAGGTTATTTTCTGATAGATTCTTCAGGAAACACTCATGGGAACAACATTCCTCAAGTTCTGCATACTTCTGTAGCAAGAGCTCAGATAATAGTTTTCATCTGTTTTTCTACTTGAAGTTCTCTTTAGCTTTAGTAAAGTATGTTTGATATAGGTTATTCTGGATCATTTTTCCCAGGTATGTGTATGTTCATTGTTTCAATGTGCAGTTTCAAGTTATCTTTTATTAGGGAGAGTTTTATTATCGTTTTAAATATTTTTTTGTTTTCTTTGATGACCTTCAGCAACTCCTATTAAACATATGTTGGACCACCTTGCCTATGTTACATTTAATCATTTTTTCTTGTAATATTTCTATTTCTTCATATTTTTTTCATTCTAAATTTTTTCTTATGTTCCATTTTCTATTTCTGTTAAGGCATATCCTATTGCATTTTTATAATTTAGTCTTCATTCCTGAAATAAGTTTTTCTTTTATTTCTATATCTTTCCTGAGTTTGGTCACCTCTTTTTTTTTTTTTTTATGTCTTCCTTGCCCTCAAACACATCATTTCAGAGTTTTTCTAATTCAGAGGTTCTTCATTGCTTCATCATTTAAAAAAGATTTTTAGCTTGTTTTAAAATATTAGATTACAATTTCTGCCTTTCAAGGGCATATCTTTCTGGAATGTTTTCATTATTCATGGGGACATTTATTCCTTATGGCCTTTTTCCTATATGATATAATTACATGGGGTTAATTTGCTGTTCTTTATTGTTGCTTATTTTTTTAAGTGAAACAAATTTTCTTGTTCTTTTTGGAGGGATGGATCATTCAGGTTAGCTTCTCTAGCCTCAGAGCTCTAATCTTCCCACTTCTATTGTTTTTGTAAAATGACTTTTTAAAAAACATCTCTTGCTTCTGTGATCGGCCTCATTGACTCCTTTCCTCAACTATATCTCAACTTTCTCTTCTTTGCTTCCACTGTCCCCATTCTATTCAGTTAGGATTCAGTTCCTAGTAATTTCTTTTCAGTGTTGGACTGTATTGGAAGCAGCTTTTGATAGGTTTGAGACTAACCATATTGTTCTGTACTTTAGACTTCATTTAGTATCTTCTTGAACTCACTTGGAGATTGGATCCCATGGAACCCTCTCCCAGTTTTGGCTACTGTTCTCAGATTGGTCCTTTACATTTACCTTTAGTGCTTCATATTCTCTTATTCTTAGGACTATTAGAAGCTCAGGTGCTTTCCTTCTGCTGTCTCTCACTACAGATACTGAAAACATGATAGTCTTTTAATTTCTGATGCTTTGGCCCTACTTGCTTATATTTGAGGTTTTTGTGGGGTTATGCTGTGACATTGTTATGTCATAGATAGTGACCTTGAGACTTTTCTTTGGCTATCCTCATTGCTCTATTTTTATAGGGAGATTTAAAATCTTTTCTATCATTATAACTATTTTTGGAACATTTTTACCAAACTTTTTTATAAGGAACTGTCTTGAATACTGACTTACTGCTCTACTTATTGGACAGGAAAATGCTACATATATTGGATACCTGCCGTAATGCTAAAATAAAAAGTAAGAGATTAATATTATGAAGTGAAACTGTTACTAGGACAAGTGGAAAGAGAGAGAGAGAGAGAGAAGGAATTTATATATGGACATACATTCCAATAAAAGCTGAAATATAGCAGTATCCTCTACTAGATGGATTAATTTTTTTCTGTTTGTAACTTTCTTCCTTTTTCCTCATTAAAAGGTAAGCTGAGAGGAATAATGTCTTTGTTGTGCATCAGAGTTTTGGGGAAATTATTCCCTACTTTAAAAATCAAGGAGTTTTCATCAATAACATTGATTCTCATACTATGGTCCAGGTATAGCCCATTTGGTAGCCTTTAGTGTAGCCTTTTTTGTTTTAATTTTTAAATGGCATATAATAGTGCACCTGCTTCATTTGTTTAGAAGTTTCCAAGCTCTGCCAATGCTTTAACTAGAAATTAAGTGCTTTGAAACACAGTTTTGTGAACTACTGAGACTTTGGATTAAGGAATATTTGTTTACCTTCCTTTATAATATTATTTTCTATCTTTGGTCATCTTGTTTTGATTGTTTTGTAGTTGCTAATACTTTGTGATTATTTCTTAAACATTTGAGCCCATTAGCCATAATGGATTTTAGATATTTAGAATCTCTATTTATTGAATTAATTGGAAGTTCATAAAGCTGATGAACCATCTTCTTCTAATGATGACTTTGCCAGGGTTCCTTAAAGGATTACATTTTTCCATCAGAAAAAAATGAACTTAAAAATCTTTAGCATCTCATCTGCCAAATGTATAATTTCTTTGTAGTTATATTCCACATGTCAGAGCTCCATCTTAATTTATTGTATATTCTTTTTGTGCTTGTCACTGGGCTTCCTAGCCATGTTAGTGAAGTTTTCTTTACAACCTTGATACAAACAGATACTCTCTTGGGTTTTCTTTGAAAACACACTGGAGGCATTCCTTCAAATACCTTATCTCAGTTTCTGTATCACTGGCACAAATTGAGTGAGTTATAACCTAGAGAATTATTCCTAAATGGCTTCTTGACTGCATTTTTGTTGTTTTTCTTGACAGACCTCAGGTCACAAGTTCTGTCAGGCCTCCTTTGGTCAGAAGCATGTTTGTTTCTCTTGTCAGCTTCTTGATTGGTTCCTTTCCAGATTTCTGCAGAGCAGCCGTATGGTCATTTCTGCATGTTTTCTAGATGGCTTCTGTGGCAGGATTCCAGGTCTGGTTGATTAGTGTTTCAGAATCTACTCACACTGAGCAGGCTTCAGTTTTTGCCCTTTAGTTTTATTTCACATAGTGTATTCGGATCTGGTGTCCTTCCTGTCTCTTACCTGAAGTTCATTTGATTTTGATGATTTCATTTTAAGTGGGCCTTGTATTTGGATAGCACTGATCTTGTAATGTCAAGGAAGAAAGGCCCATAAAGACCATTGGTGAAATGCCTATGCTGGGCTGGTTTTGAAAAACCGAATCTGGCAGTAATCCTACTAGATGATCAACATTAATGTAGATTAGATTGGCTAGACAGATATACCAATCTCTTTTCTACATTTTTGTATTCTTAATTATATAGATCTTTAAATTTTTTAACAATTTATTCTGAAAATGATTTTCTGTAACTGTGAGGCAAGGAGAACATTGCAATGTTGTTAGTGATGTTAAAGAAAAAATTGTGACACTTTGTAAAAAATGGTAATGCAGACTTTACTCAGAGAGACTATCATGATAAGTGTAGGTTCCACTACAGGGAGGTTTTGCCAAAGGGGAGAGAGATTGGGCTCAAACTCTGAATGCAAGGAAAAGTGACAGTTTAAAGCCAACAAGCAGGTTTGGGATCCAGTGGATGGAAAGTCACTAAGAATAAAGACACTTGGGGTAAGCAAAGATTCTGGCCAAGAAACCTAACAGGATTGTTGCTGAAGGCAAGCCAGCATGGGCAGATATCACATGTGGGGTGGTAGAGGATGAGGAACCTGCTCAAATATCAATGATGATCAGAAGTTTGGTCAAGGAGAGACTTTGTCAGTGATAATAAGTTTAAAACTATAGCTTTTTAAGGGAGTAGTTCTCATTACAGAATTACTAAAGCAACTCTATTTACAAAATAGATCTTTAGCAAATTTATGCTTAACCTCAGTGAACTAATAGCAGAAATATTCCCTACCTCTATTTATTTATGGCTATTCTTGATCTCCACTAGATTAGGAACTGTATCATTTCAGGATATTTTGAAGTTGAATAGAAGCAATGTAGTGTCATATGTTCAGTCTCTGCTCAAAGAATTTGTTATTTTGATTTCAGTGATGAAGATTGAAATTATAACATGAATGAGTTAATTTATACATTGATCATGAAAAAGTTACTGATTTTCTGTTAAGGATAAAGGTTATTTAATACAGTAGCTATAAAGTATAACATTAAAATCTAAATTTCACTTTGCTTATATATTTGGTTAAATTTTGCTCTGGTCCTTTTCTTTTATAAGGGAAACTACCTAATATACTTTTTCAGGCTTATTTATATTTCTCAGGAAGTAAATTTTATTGTAGTTAACTTTTTTTAGTATCATTAATATACACTTACATGAGCAACATTGTGGTTACTAGATTCCCCCCATTATCAAGTACTCACCACATGCCCTATTAAGTCACTGTCCATCAGTGTAGTAAGATGATATAAAATCACTACTTGTCTTCTCTGTGCTATACTGCCTTCCCCATGCCCGCCCCCCCGACATTATGTGTGCTAATCGTAATGCCCCTTTTTCCTCTTATCCCTCCCTTCCCACCCATCCACCCCAGTCCCTTCCCCTTGGGAACTGTTAGTCCATTCTTGGGTTCAGTGAGTCTGCTGCTGCTTTGTTCCTTCAGTTTTTTCTTTGTTCTTATACTCCACAGATGAGTGAAATCATTTGACACTTGTCTTTCTCCGCCTGGCTTATTTCACTGAGCATAATACCCTCTAGCTCCATCCATGTTTTTGCAAATGATAGGATTTGTTTTCTTCTTATGGCTGAATAATATTCCATTGTGTATATGTACCACATCTTCTTTATCCATTCATCTACTGATGGACGCTTAGGTTACTTTCAATTCTTGGCTATTGTAAATTGTGCTTTTATAAACATATGCCTTTTTGAAACTGGGCTCCTGCATTCTTAGGAAATTCCTAGGAGTGAATACATGGGTCAAATGGTATTTCTATTTTGAGTTTTTTAAGGAACCTCCATACTGTTCCACAATGGTTGAACTAATTTACATCCCCACCAGCAGTGTAGCAGGGTTCCCTTTCTCCACATCCTCACCAACATTCGTTGTTGTTTGTCTTTTCGATGTTGACCATCCTAACTGGTGTGAGTTGATATATCTCATTCTGGTTTTAATTTGCATTTCTCTGATGATTAGCAATGTGGAGCATCTTTTCATGTGCCTATTGGCCATCTCAATTTCTTCTTTGGAGAAGTGTCTGTTCAGATACTCAGCCCATTTTTTAATTGGATTATTTGCTTTTTGTTTGTTGAGGTGCATTAGCTCTTTATATATTTTGGATGTCAACCCTTTATCGGATATGTCATTTATGAATATATTCTCTCATACTGTAGGATGCCTTATTGTTCTATTGATGGTGTCTTTTGCTGTACAGAAGCTTTTTAGTTTGATATAGTCCCACTTGTTCATTTTTGCTTTTGTTTCCATGCCGCAGGAGATATGTTCATGAAGAAGTTCCTCATGTTTATGTCCAAGAGAGTTTTACCTGTGTTTTCGTCTAAGAGTTTTATGGTTTTATGACTTACATTCAGGTCTTTGATCCATTTTGAGTTTACTTTTGTGTATGGAGTTAGGCAGTAATCCAGTTTCATTCTCTTACATGTAGCTGTCCAGTTTTGCTAACACCAGCTGTTGAAGAGGCTGTCATTTCCCTGTTGTATATCCATGGCTCCTTTATCGTAATTAATTGACCATATATACTTGGGTTGATATCTGGACTCTCTATTCTATTCCACTGCTCTATGGGTCTGTTCTTGTGCCAGTCCCAAATTGTCTTGATTACTGTTGCTTTGTAGTAGAGCTTGAAGTCTGGGAGCATAATTCCCCCTGTTTTATTCTTCCTTCTCAGGATTGCTTTGCCTGTTCGGGGTCTTTTGTGGTTCCATATGAATTTTAGAACTATTTGTTCCAGTTCGTTGAAGAATGCTGTCAGTATTTTGATAGGAATTGCATTGAATCTGTAGATTGTGTTAGGCAGGATGGCTATTTTGACAATATTAATTCTTCCTACCCAAGAGCATGGGCTGAATTTCCATTTATTAGTGTCTTCCTTAATTTCTCTTAGGAGTGCCTTGTAGTTTTCAGGGTATAGGTCTTTCACTTCCTTGTTGAGGTTTATTCCTAGATATTTTATTCTTCTTGAAGCGATTGTGAATGGAATTGTTTTCCTGATTTCTCTTTCTGCTAGTTCATCGTTAGTGTATAGGAATGCAACAGATTTCTGGGTATTCATTTTGTATCCTGCAACTTTGCTGAATTCAGATATTAGTTCTAATAGTTTTGGAGTGGATTCTTTAGGGTTCTTAATGTACAATATCATGTTATCTGCAAACAGGGACAGTTTGACTTCTTCCTTACCAATCTGGATGCCTTGTATTTCTTTGTTTTGTCTGATTGCCATGACTAGGACCTCCAGTACTATGTTGAATAAAAGCAGGAGAGTGGGCAACCTTGTCTTGTTCCTGATCTTAGAGGAAAAGCTTTCAGCTTCTCGCTGTTAAGTATGATGTTGGCTATGGGTTTGTCATATATGGCCTTTATTATGTTGAGGTACTTGCCCTCTATACCTATTTTGTTGAGAGTTTTTATAAGGAAAGGATGTTGAATTTTGTCAAATGCTTTTTCAGCATCTATGGAGATGATCATGTGGTTTTTGTCCTTTTTGTTGATGTGGTGAATGATGTTGATGGATTTTCGAATGTTGTACCATCCTTGCATCCTTGGGTTGAATCCCACTTGATCCATGGTGTATGATCCTCTTGATGTATTTTTGAATTCAGTTTGCTAATAATTTTGTTGAGTATTTTTGCCTCTAAGTTCATCAGGGATATTGGTCTGTAGTTTTTTTTTTTTTTTTTGTGGTGTCTTTGCCTGGTATTAGAGTGATGCTGGCTTCATAGAATGGGTTTGGAAGTATTCCCTCCCCTCTATTTTTTGGAAAACGTTAAGGAGAATGGGTATTATGTCTTCTCTAAATGTCTGATAAAATTCAGCAGTGAATCCATCTGGTCCAGGGTTTTGTACTTGGGTAGTTTTTTGATTACCAGTTCAATTTCATTGCTGGTAATTAGTCTGTTTAGATTTTCTCTTTCTACCCTGGTCAGTCTTGGAAGGTTATATTTTTCTAGAAAGTTGTCCCGTTTCTTCTAGCTTATCCAGTTTGTTAGCATATAGATTTTCAAAGTATTCTGTAATAATTCTTTGTATTTCTGTGGTATCTGTAGTGATTTTTCCTTTCTCATTTCTGATTCTGTTTATGTGTGTAGATTCTCTTTTTTTCTTAATAAGTCTGGCTAGGGCTTTATCTATTTTATTTTCTCAAAGAACCAGCTCTTACTTTCATTGATTTTTCTATTGTTTTATTCTTCTCAATTTTATTAATTTCTTCTCTGATTTTTATTATGTCCCTCCTTCCTGTGATTTTTGGCCTCATTTGTTCTTCTTTTTCCAGTTTCATTAATTGTGAATTTAGACTATTAATTTGGGATTTCTCTTCCTTCTTTAAATAGGCATGGATTGCTATATACTTTCCTCTTAGAAATGCCTTCACTGCATCCCCCAGAAGTTGGGGTGTTGTCCTGTTATTTTCATTTGTCTCCATATATTGCTTGATCTGTTTAATTTGGTCATTGACCCATTGATTATTTAGGAGCATGTTGTTAGGCCTCTGTGTGTTTGTGAGCCTTTTTGTTTTCTTTGTACAATTTATTTCTATTTTATGTTTGTGATCTGAGAAGTTGTTTGGTACAATTTCAATCTTTTTGAATTTACTGAGGTTCTTTTTGTGGCCTAGTATGTGGTCTATTCTGGAAAATTTTCTGTGTGTACTTGAGAAAAATGTCTATCCTGCTGCTTTGCGGTGTAGAGTTCTATAGATGTCTGTTAGGTCCATCTGTTCTAATGTGTTGCTCAGTACCTCTGTGTCCTTATTTATTTTCTGTCTGGTTGATCTGTTCTTTAGAGTGAGTGGTGTGTTGAAGTCTCATAAAATGAATGCATTGCATTCTATTTCCCCCTTTAAATCTGTTAGTGTTTGTTTCACATATGTAGGTGCTCCTATGTTGGGTGCATATATAGTTAGAATAGTTATATCCTCTTGTTAGACTGACCCCTTTATTACTGTGTAATATCCTTCTTTGTCTCTTGTGCCTTTCTTTGTTTTGAAGTCTATTTTGTCTGATACACGTACTGCAACACCTGCTTTTTTCTCCCTATTGTTTGCATGAAATATCTTTTTCCATCGCTTCACTTTTAATCTGTGTATGTCTTTAGGTTTGAAGTGAGTCTCTTGTAGACAGCATATAGATGGGCCTTGCTTTTTTATCCATTCTATTACTCTGTGTCTTTTGATTAGTGCATTCAGACCATTTACATTTAGGGTAATTATCAATAGATATGTACTTATTGTCATTGCAGGGTCTGGATTCGTGGTTACCATATCTTCAAGGGCAGCTTCTTTACTATTTAACCGTCTAACTTAACTCACTTATTACGCTATTATAAACACAGTCTGATGATTCTTTATTTGTCTCTCTTATTTTTCTTCCTCCTCCACTCTTTATGTTAGGTGTTTTATTCTGTTCTCTTTTTGTTTTCCTTGATTGATTTTGTGGATAGGTGATTTTATTTTGCATTTGGTTGGTCTACTTCCTTTGCTGTGGTTTTATTTTCTCTTGTGACAGCTATTTATTCTTAGGCTTACTTCCATCTAGAGCTGTCCCCTTAAAATACATTGTAGAGATGGTTTGTGGGAGGTTCCCTCGACTTTTGCTTTTCTAGGAATTGAATAATCCATCCTTCAAATTTAAATGATAAGGAGTTCTGGGAAGATGGCGGCGTGAGCAGGGTGGCACAAATCTGCTCCCAAAACCATATGTATTTATGAAAATACAAAAATACAACTATTCCTAAAAGAGAGACCAGAAGATACAGGACAGCACCCAGTCTGCATCTACACCTGAGAGGACTCGGCACCCCGTGAGGTGGGTAAGATACGGAGCCGCATCCCAGCGGGACCCAAGCACTCCCAAACCCCAGTGCAGCAGTGGGAGGAGAGGATTCAGAGCCGGGAGGGAGTGGAAGTACAGGCCCACGAAATAACCAGGCCTGGTGATCGGCGCCGGAAGCACAGACACACATTGCGCAGTGTATCGGAGATTGAAGAGAAAGAGGGTGCAGGATCTGGGCCGGGGAACGTACCAGGTCCTTGCAGCCGGTTCCCCAGGACAAAAGAAAAGTGCACGTTTTTTAACGGTCTTAAAGAGATAGGGGTTCAATGGAGGAGCAGGATCATCCCAGCACACTCAGCCCAGCAGGCTGGGAGTCCTGGGGAATTGTGGACCCCTTGGTTGGCGACTGGGAAAAAGTAGCCACACTGAGACTCCCGACAAAGCTCAGCAGCCTCCCATTCGTTCCCGTCCAGTCCAGAGCTACAAAGGGCCTGGAGGAGCGGCGAGGCCACGACTGCAGAATACTGGAGCAACACCGCCACTTACAGCGTCCTCACAGAATCTACTCCTGGTGGGTCTCTTTTTGTTTTTTTTGTATTTTTTTGTTGTTGCTGTTTTCTTTTTTTCTCTTTTCTTTTGTTTACTTTTCTTTCTGTTCTTTTCTTTCTCTTCTTTCTTTTTTCTTTTCTTTTCTTTTTTTTAAAGTCTTCAAGAGCCCAGCTGACATACATGGCACCTACCAGCGACCACTTCTATCACCATGAAAAGACAGAGGAATATGGTACAAACAAAGCTTATCCAGACCCAGACACCACAGAGGGAGTCTGAAGGGATGGAAATGCACAATCTTCCTGAAAAAAGAATTCAGAATAAAAGTCATAACCATACTGATGGATCTACAGAGAAATATGCAAGAGCTGAGGGAGGAAGTGAGGGAGGTCAGGAAAGACAATGCAGAAATGAGACAAGCCATGGACGGGCTTAGCAGTAGACTGGACGAGATACAAGAGACTGTTAATGGAATACAAATCAGAGAACAGGAATACAGAGAAGCTGAGGCAGAGAGAGATAAAAGGATCTCTAGGAATGAAAGAATATTAAGAGAATGTGTGACCAATCCAAATGGAACAATATTCACATTATAGGAGTACCAGAGGAAGAAGAGAGAGAAAAAGGGATAGAAAATGTCTTTGAAGAAATAATTGCTGAAAACTTCCCCATGCTGGGGAAGAAAATAGTCTCGCAGTCCACGGAAGCCCACAGATCTCCCAACACAAGGACCCAAGGAAGAAAACACCAAGACACATAGTAATTAAAATGGCAAAGATCAAAGATAAGGACAGAGTATTAAAGGCAGCTAGAGAGAGAAAAAAGATCACCTACAGAGGAAACCCATCAGACTATCATCAGACTTCTCAACAGAAACCTTACAGGCCAGAAAAGAATGGCATGATATATTTAACGTAGTGAAACAGAAGGGCCTCGAACCAAGAATATTGTATCCAGCACGACTATCATTTAAATATGACAGAGGGATTAAACAATTACCAGACAAGCGAAAGCTGAGAGTTTGCCTCCCATAAACCACCTCTACAGGATATCTTAAACAGACTGCTCTAGTGGGAAGCACCCCTAAGGCTAAAGAGATGTCACCAGAGAAAATAAAATCATAACAAAGAGAGCAGACCATCCAAATACTAATTAAAGGGAAAGAATAAAATACCTAGTATATAAAGAATGGAGGAGGAAGAATAAGAGGGGAGAGAAATAAAGAATATCAAACTGTGTTTACAATAACTTAACAAGAAAGTTAAGTTAGATTGTCAGGTAGTAAAGAAGCAACCCTTTAACCTTCGGTAACCATGAATCTTATGCCAGCAATGGCAATATCTAAAGCCAGCAACGGCAATAAGTACATATCTTATCGATAATCACCCTATATGTAAATGGACAGAATGCACCAATAAAAACACACAGAGTTACTGAATGGATAAAAAAAAAAAGCAAGACCCATCTATATGCTGCTTACAAGAGACTCACCTCAAGCCAAAGATTATACACAGATGAAAAGTGAAGGGATGGAAAAAGATATTTCATGCAAACAACAAGGAGAAAAAAGCAGGAGTTGCAGTACTTATATCACACAAAATAGACTTCAAAACAAAGAAAGTAGCAAGAGATAAAGAGGGACATTATATAATGATAAAGGGGTCAGTCCAACAAGAGGATATAACCATTATAAATATATATGCACCCAACACAGGAGCACCAGCATATGTGAAACAAATACTAACAGAATTAAAGGAGGAAATAGAAAGCAATGCATTCATTTTAGGTTACTTCAACACACCACTCAATCCAAAAAATAGATCAACCACACAGAAAATAAGTAAAGACACAGAGGCACTGAACAAAACACTAGAACAGATGGACCTAACAGACATCTACAGAACTCTACACCCAAAAGCAACAGGATACACATTCTTCTCAAGTGCACATGGAACATTTTCCAGAATAGACCACATACTAGGCCACAAAAAGAACCTCAGTAAATTCAAAAATATTGAAAATCTACCAACCAACTTCTCAGATCACAAAGGTATGAAACTAGAAATAAATTTTAGAAATAAAACAAAAAGGCTCACAGATACATGGAGACGTAGCAACACCCTCCTAATTAATCAATGGGTTAAAGACCAATTCAAAACAGAAATCAAAGAATATATGGAGACTAATGACAACAACAACACAAAGCCACAACTTCTGTGGGACGCAGCAAAGGCAGTTCTAAGAGGAAAGTATATTGCAATCCAGGCCTATTTAAAGAAGGAAGAACATTCCCAAATGAATAGTCTAAAGATACAATTACTGAAATTGGAAAAAGAAGAACAAATGAGGCCCAAAGTCACCAGAAGGAGGGACATTAAATAAAGATCAGGGAAGAAATAAATAAAATTGAGAAGAATAAAACAATAGAAAAAAATCAGTGAAGCCAAGAGCTGGTTCTTTGAAAAAATAAACAAAATAGATAAACCCCTAGCCAGACTTATTAAGAGAAAAAGAGAATCTACACACATAAACAGAATCAGAAATGAGAAAGGAAAAATGACGACGGACCCTACAGAAATACAAAGAATTATAGAGAATATTATGAGAATCTATATGCTAACAAGCTGGAAAACATAGAAGAAATGGACAACTTCTTAGAAAAATACAACCTTCCAAAACTTACCAAACAAGAAACAAAAAAACTAAATAGACCAATCACCAGCAACGAAATTGAATCAGTAATCAAAAAACTACCCAAGAACAAAACCCCCAGACCAGATGGATTCACCTCTGAATTCTACCAGACATATAGAGAAGAAATAACACCGATTCTCCTTAAAGTTTTCCAAAAAAATAGAAGAGGAGGGAATACTTCCAAACTCATTCTATGAAGCCAGCATCACTCTAATACCACAACGTGGCAAAACTCTCACCAAAAAAGAAAACTGCAGGCCAATATCCCTGATGAACGTAGATGCAAAAATACTCAACAAAATATTAGCAAACCGAATTCAAAAATACATCAAGAGGATCATATACCATGATCAAGTGGGATTCATCCCAGGGATGCAAGTATGGTACAACATTCGAAAAACCACATGATCATCTCCACAGATGCTGAAAAACAAGTTAACAAAATACAGTATTCATTCATGATTAAAACTGTTAACAAAATGGGTATAGAGGGCAAGTACCTCAACATCATAAAGGCTATATACTACAAACCCACAGGTAACATCATACTTAACAACGAGAAGCTGAAAGCTTTTCATCTAAGATCAGGAACAGGACAGGGATGCCCATTCTCTCCACTGTTATTCAACATAGTACTGGAGGTCCTAGCCACGGCAATCAGACAACACAAATAAATAAAAGGCATGCAGATTGGTAAGGAGGAAGTCAAACTGTCCCTGTTTTCATATGACATGATATTGTACATAAAAACCCTAAAGAATCCACTCCAAAACTACTGGAACTAGTATCTGAATTCAACAAAGTTGCAGGATACAAAATTAATACAAAGAAATCGGTTGCATTCCTATACAGTAATGATGAACTAGCAGAAAGAAAAATCAGGAAAACAATTCCATTCACAATTGCATCAAAAAGAATAAAATACCTAGGAATAAGCCTAATGAAGGAAGTGAAAGACCTATACTCTGAAAACTACAAGACACTCATGAGAGAAATTAAAGAGGACACTAACAAATGGAAATCATCCCATGCTCTTGGCTAGGTAGAATAAATATTGTCAAAATGGCTATACTACCTAAAGCAATCTGCAGATTCAACACAATCCCTATCAAACTACCAACAGCTTTCTTCAATGAACTGGAACAAATAATTCTAAAATTCATATGGAACCACAAAAGACCCCGAATAGCCAAAGCAATCCTGAGGAGGAATAAAATGGGGAATTACGCTCCCTGACTTCATGCTCTACTACAAAGCCACAGTAATCAAGACAATTTGGTATTGGCACAGAAACAGACCCACAGACCAGTAGAACAGAATAGAAAATCCAAACATTAACCCAAACATATACAGTCAATTAATATTTGATAAAGGAATCTTGGATATACAATGGGGAGATGACAGCCTCTTCAGCAGCTGATGTTGGCAAAACTGGACAGCTACATGTAAGAGAATGCAACTGGACTACTGTCTACCCCATACACAAAAGTCAACTCAAAATGTATCAAAGACCTGAATGTAAGTCATGAAATCATAAAACTCTTAGAAAAAAACATAGGCAAAAATCTCTTGGTCATAAACAGGAACGACTTCTTCATGAAAATATCTCCCCAGGCAAGGGAAACAAAGGCAAAAATGAACAAGTGTGACTATATCAAGCTGAAAAGAGTCTGTACAGCAAAGGACACCATCAGTAGAACAAAAAGACATCCTACAGTATGGGAGAATATATTCATAAATGATGTATCCAATAAGGGGTTGACATCCAAAGTATATAAAGAACACACACACCTCAGCAAACAAAAAGCAGATAATCCTATTAAGAAATGGGCAGAGGGTATGAGTAGACACTTCTCCAAAGAAGAAATTCAGATGGCCAACAGGCACATGAAAAGATGCTCCACATCGCTAATCATCAGAAAAAAGCAGATTAAAACCACAATGAGATGTCATCTCATACCAGTGAGGATGGCCAACATCCAAAACACAAACAACAACAAATGTTGGTGAGGATGTGGAGAAAAGGGAACCCTCCTACACTGCTGGTGGGAATGCAGATTAGTTCACCCATTGTGGAAAGCAGTATGGAGGTTCCTCAAAAAAACTCAAAATAAAAATACCATTTGACCCAGGAATCCCACTCCTAGGAATTTACCCTAAGCATGCAGCAGCCCAATTTGAAAAAGACAGATGTACCCCTATGTTTATCGCAGCACTATTTACAATAGCCAAGAAATGGAAGCAACCTAAGTGTCCCTCAGTAGATATATGGATAAAGAAGAGGTAGTACATATACACAATGGAATATTATTCAGCCATAAGAAGAAAACAAATCCTACCATTTGCAACAACATGGGTGGAACTGGAGGGTATTATGCTCAGTGAAATAAGCCAAGGCGAAAAAGACAAGTATCAAATGATTTCACTCATACGTTTAGTATAAGAACAAAGAACAAAACTGAAGGAACAAAACAGCCGCAGACTCACAGAACCCAAGAACGGACTAATAGTTACCAAAGGAAAGGGACTGGGGAAGATGGGTGGGAAGGGATAAGGGGGAAAACGGGGCATTATGATCAGCAG
Organism: Smutsia gigantea; assembly: GCA_032199065.1. Taxonomy (NCBI): domain Eukaryota; kingdom Metazoa; phylum Chordata; class Mammalia; order Pholidota; family Manidae; genus Smutsia; species Smutsia gigantea. The sequence continues at coordinate 10,153 of JAVSCE010013748.1, read as the reverse complement.
ATGTAATGTTGGTGGGGTACGGGGAGGGCTCTACAACTCAGAGAAGACAAGTAGTGATTCTATAGCATCTCATTACACTGATGGACAGTGACTGTAATGGGGTTGGTGTGGGGGACCTGATGAAGGGGTAGTTTAATAACCATAATATTGCACATGTAATTGTGGATTAATGATACCAAAATAAATTATTTAAAAAAATTTTAATGATAATCATGCTGGATACAGTATTGTTGGTTCAAGGCCCTTCTGTTCCACTGCATTGAATATATCATGGCAGTCTCTTTTGGCCTTAAGGTTTCTGCTGAAAAGTGTCATGATATCCTCATGCGTTTTTCTTTGTAGTTGATCGTTTTTGTCTGTGTGGCTGCTTTTAATACTCTGTCCTTGTCTTTGATATTTGCCATTTTAATTATTATATGTCTCGTTGTTGTCCTTCTAGGGTCCCTTGAGTTTGGAGATCTGTGGACTTCCATTGTCTGAGAGACTATTTTCTTCCCCAGATTGGGGAATTTTTCATCAATTATTTATTCAAAGACACTTTCTATCCTTTTTTCTTTCTGTTTTTCTTCTGGTACCCCTATAATGCAAATATTGTTCCATTTGGATTGTCACACAATTCTCTTAATATTCTTTCATTCCTAGACATCCTTTTATCTCTCTCTGCCTCTGCATCTCTGTATTTCTGTTCTCTGATTTCTGTTCCATTAATAGTCTCTTTCACCTCATCAGTCTGCTCTTAAATCCTTCCATTGTTTTTCATTTCTGTTATCTCCCTCCTGAATTCATCCCTTAGGCCTTGAATATTTCTCTGTAGCTCCATCAGCATGCTTATGACTTATTTTGAATTCTTTTTCAGGAAGATTGGTGATTTCAGTTCACCAAGCCCTCTCTCTGGTATTTGAAGGATTTTGGACTGAACAAGGTTCTTCTGTCTTTTCATGGTGATAGGAGTCGTTCCCGGCAAGTGGTGCATGTGTCAGCTGGGAGAACAAAGTCCCTTCCTGCTTGCCGTTCGCCTTGCCTATCTCCTCTGTCCTTGCCAGTCAACCACACACAGGGGAACTGTCTGGGTTAATCCCTTAAGGTGCTCTGGGTGGGGCAGCCTTCGAGATGATATAGGGCAATGGCAGAGTTTGCAGGGCAGCAGCGTGTTTTCCTGCTGCAAGAGCAAAGCCCCTTTGTGCCTCCCGGTCTCTGCTCTCATCTTCGCTGTCTGTGTCCGTCAACCACGTGCAGGGTGCAGCTTCTCGGTGTAGGCTGGTTATCCGGGTGCAGCGAGAAGCCTCTGTGCTAAACTGTGTGGTTCCTGTATGCGGGGCTGCTGCCCCATGTTCTGCAGCAATGACGGGTCTGTTGGTTTACTTGCAGTGCCAGCAGGCTGCTTATTGCCACAAGGGGCTTCGGAGCTCCTTTGCCACCCAGGATGTTAGGGCGCCTGAAGTTCCTTAAAGTTCCTAGCCTGCTGAGCTGAGTGTGCCAGGACGATTTTGTCTACCTGTTAAACCCTTGTCCCTTTAAGACTTTTAAAGCGCCTGTTTTTCTTTTGTCCCAGGGCAGCCAGCTGTGGGATCCTGTTAGCAGTCTCAATCTCGGACCTTGCTTTTCCACTCCTCCAATATCCAGTGTGCCATGCAATGTGTGTCTGTGCTCCCAGGGCGGACCACCAGGGCTTTCCATTTAGCAGTCCCGTGCTTCCACTCCCTTGCCACTCTGATTCCCTTCCTTCTGCCCATGAGCTGTGGTTCGGGGAGTGCTCAGGGCCCACCGGGTCACAGCTTTGTATCCTACCCTTTTCCGTAAGATGTTGGGCTCTCGCAGATGTAGCCTCACTCATTTACTGTATCTTCCAGTCACTCTTTTAGGAATACTTGTATTCGCTATGTTTTCAAAATATATATGGTTTTGGGACATTTCCGTCACCCTACCCACCCCGCCATCTTGAGAATCTTCATTGTAGTTAACTTTTATTTGCATGTAAAATATCCTGTTTGGATGGGAGGGTCTCTTTCCAAAGAAGACATTGAACTTGGCCTTTGTTAGCTCCTCTTTCCCAGAGTCTAAATGTTCTGCCTAGAATTTTTTGTATTAAGTCTTGAAGGATCTTACCTTACTTTCACGGTTGGCACTCAGTTTAGAAGGTGACCTTTTGAAGGAGATGACTAGAAGTTTAAATTTATTAGGTTCTAGAACTTTAGCTATTTGGTGCATATTTCAAGGAACTGGTTGGCTTTTTTGCATCAGAATATTTTCTTCGACATATAGTCAAACTTTCAGTGCCTCTGAATAGAGTAGGTTATTCTCAAAAAAGAATTGTGTTCTTGAGCATCTACAATTCTAGTGGATCTAGTACCAATCATTCAGATATAGTTTCTTAAGTTTTTAGTAGTATTAGAGTTACTTGAGATGCTTTATTAAAAATTCAGATTTCTTCGTCCCACTAACAGGTAGTCTCACGTTGTTCATGAAAATTAGGCCCAGAGATGAACTTATTTAACAAATGTCTCACACTCTGAGAAACCTCAGTGGTTCCCAAACCTGATGATGCACCTACATTAGTCAGGTTTTGATTAAAAAAGATGTTGCTACCTGGTTCCACCCTATGATAACTTAATTAGGATCTCTGGTAGTGTGGCCTAGTAACGTGCATTTTTAACAAGCTGCTTGGTGATCCTTATACAAAATATACAAAAAGCCACATCTCCGAATACCATCCTTGAGATCCACTGCAGAGTCCATGGGCCTTGAGCCTTTATGTCCTAGGATCTCCCGATATTTGATTGATGGGTGAAATATTAGAAAGCTGTTTCTTCTCAGGCATGCCCAGATTTTGACATTATAGTGGATAAGAAGCATTGCCAACTTTTTTTTATGCTTTAAAAGTACATATATTTTTTACATTTAAATATAACCACAAACTTAACAGGATGTTCAAATGAGGTAAAATTATGTGATTTGTACAATTTGGTGTGAATATTGAGAATTTTCAAAAGCTGTTGAAGAAATAAGATTCTGTCCTAAAGCTTAGCTTTGGGAAAACAGTGTGTTAAAGCACATTTCAATATATACTTTACATCAAATAGAAACTTTAAGTATAGTACCTTCTACTTTTTTTTTGATATCATTAATCTACAGTTACATGTACAACATTATGGTTACTAAACTCCCCACTTCATCAGGTCCTCCCCCACTTACCCCATTACAGTCACTGTCCATCAGCGTAGTGAGCTGATACAGAATCACAACTTGTCTTCTCTGAGTTGTACAGCCCTCCCCGTGCCTCCCCAACATTACGTCTGCTAATCATAATGCCCCTTCTTCCCCCTTGTCCCTCCTTTCCCACCCATCCTGCCCAGTCCCTTTTCCTTTGGTAACTGTTAGTCCATTCTTGGGTTCTGTGAGTCTGCTGCTGTTTTGTTCCTTCAGTTTTTCCTTTGTTGTTATACTCCACAGATGAGTGAAATCATTTGATACTTGCCTTTCTCTGCCTGGCTTATTTCACTGAGCATAATATCCTCTAGCTCCATCCATGTTGTTGCAAATGGTAAGATTTGTTTTCTTCTTATGGCTGAATAATATTCCATTGTGTATATGTACCACCTCTTCTTTATCCATTCATCTACTGATGGACACTTAGGTTGCTTCCATTTCTTGGCTATTGTAAATAGTGCTGCAATAAACATAGGGGTGCATCTGTCCTTTTCAAATTGGGCTGCTGCATTCTTAGGGTAAATTCCTAGGAGTGGAATTCCTGGGTCAAATGGTATTTCTATTTTCAGTTTTTTGAGGAACCTCCATACTGCTTTCCACAATGGTTGCACTAGTTAACATTCCCACCAGCAGTGTAGGAGGGTTCCTCTTTCTCCACATCCTTGCCTGTTGGCCATCCTAACTGGTGTGAGGTGATATCTCATTGTAGTTTTAATTTTCATTTCTCTGATGATTAGCGATGTGGAGCATCTTTTCATGTGCCTGTTGGCCATCTGAATTTCTTCTTTGGAGAAGTGTCTATTCATATCCTCTGCCTATTTCTTCGCTTTTTGTTTGTTGAGGTGCCTGAGTTCTTTATATATTTTGGATGTCAACCCCTTATCGGATATGTCATTTATGAATATATTCTCCCATACTGTAGGATGTCTTTTTGTTCTACTGCTGGTGTCCTTTGCTGTGCAGAAGCTTTCCAGCTTGATATAGTCCCACTTGTTCACTTTTGCTTTTGTTTCCCTTGCCTGGGGAGATATGTTCATGAAGTAACTCATGTTTATGTCCAAGAGATTTTTGCCTATGTTTTTTTCATGAGTTTTATGATTTCATGACTTACATTCAGGTCTTTGATCCATTTTGAGTTGACTTTTGTGTATGGGGTTAGACAGTAGTCCAGTTGCATTCTCTTACATGTAGCTGTCCAGTTTTGCCAACAACAGTTGTTTAAGGGGCTGTCATTTCCCCATTGTATATACATGGCTCCTTTATCATATATTAATTGACCATATATGGTTGGGTTTATATCTGGGCTCTCTATTCTGTTCCACTGGTCTGTAGGTCTGTTCTTGTGCCAATACGAAATTGTCTTGATTACTGTAGCTTTGTAGTAGAGCTTGAAGTCTGGAAACGTAATTCTCCGTTTTATTCTTCCTTCTCAGGATTGCTTTGGCTATTCAGGGTCTTTTGTGGTTCCGTACGAATTTTAGAACTATTTGTTCCAGTTTATTGAAGAATGCTGTTGGTAGCATTGCCAATTTTTTACTTTTCTAATCAACCATAGGTAATTGATGATACAACATGGTGTATGTATGTCTTAACTAGGACTTATGGCTGTTTCATGTTAAACATTAACAAAGTTAGTTGATAAGCTTGATTATTTTTGCTATGTTATTTGTTAAAAGACAAAAAGGTTTTAAAGACTTTAGGGGCTTACACTCAAGATAAAATATCATTAGATGTATGTGTTTTGATACTGTTGGCTAGCATTATTAATTTCATTTTTTTATATGAAAACTAGTTTTTAATATGTGTTCTGTGTAGTAAAAAACTGGAAGAAGTGGTAGTACTTTAGTTATCTTAAGTATTTTGCTAAATTGTATAGCTTGAGGGTTCTTTATAATTGTGATCAATGGATTTTGAATAAAGTAAGAAGCAATTCATTCCCAGTGGTGGTGTTACATTACAATGGCTAAGTTTTAGGAAGTTATAGTACTTACACAGTAGTTGGAATAATAGCTCTTTTTCAAAAGGTTTAAATAAATTGCTATTTAAATGCTTTCTTTAAGTTTACTTGTTATTTGCTTATGTAACAAATGTTAATGGAAAGCTTGGGTAATAATCACTAATTGAGAGCTAAACACAGTGGACTGACTATTTTTATTTACTTAGGCAGACTGAACATAACATAGAAAAGGTTGGAATGGGTTAAGGTTCAAGAAAAGAATGTGGACACTTTTTTTATTATGTGAGTTGGTTTACATTCTGTATGGCTCAAAAATAGTGCATCCTCTTTACCACTTGGAAACAAAGGTGTGGTGGCTTGTTTCATATTCCTCTGTAGCTAAAGTTCTTAAAGTTTTCAATTTTCAATAACTTTTTTTAACTTACAGAAATTCTACTTTGTTAATTTTCCACTGCACATTAGCTTCTTGAGACATCAGATTTCCAAACTCACTAGCCAATCTGCAATCATTGCCACTAAAGGAAAAATTGTTGGGAACAAGTTAATTAATTCAACATCATACTGCATTGCTCTGACAATTAGATATTAGGTTTTTTTTTCTATTTAGAATAGTGCCTGGTTTGTTATTCAGAGTCAGAGTTATCTTAATAAAGCTTCTTGTTTTTAAGCCTATTTTACTATTACTACTTGGAAGTTGAATTTCCACTTAGCTGTTAGAGAGCAAGAATTATTTTGTGTAGTCTTCAGTGGGTACCAGAGAGAAGCTTCAGGCCTACTAAGTGCTGCTGTTGTGAGTCTCTGTTCAGGGAATGAAACAGGAAGAGAAAGCACAGCCTATAAATGACTGTAATAGGGAAAATGTTTAACAGACCGTTGCTATGAACTCTCATTTTTTGGTTCTTACGACGATGATAGTACTGGAAATAGATGTGACTCTTTTCTAAGCATATTTTTTTGCTGAATATATTTATATATTACTCTCAAATATTTAAGTAAGAGATGTTAGCAACAGAACTGCTAAGTGGCATGGCAGGAGTCTTCTAACACCTTGACAGTTTCCCTTGGTGTAGAGGGCATCTTGTATATGCTCCCTAATTTATTTTTTGCTTTGTTTGCCTTCCTGTCCTTCATTGGTGTGCATGTACCAATACATATACTGCTTTATATTATAGTCTAATTATATGTGTTATTTTTCCCCCAACCAGATTGTAAACTCCTGAGGAGAGTTAAAATTTATTTTGGAATTCTCCTTGGTACATGGAACAATACTTTCCGCATAATAAACATTCGGTAAATTTTATTTAGTAATGGTGATTATTACCTGGTTTTACCACTTATGAAGGTAGTAGTTTCGTGATGCTCATTTAACTAAAGTAATGATAATAAATATTTATTTAATTGATTTTCTTTCTTACTCTGCATATATAATTAAATACCTCATTTTAGCAACTTTATTATGTGATTCAAGCTCTTGTAAATTAATTCAAAGAGTGTTTGACTATACTAATGTATGTTTCTAGTTGATAAGGTGTCCTTTTGTTTCATCTACTTGAATTGAGTTAATTTTGTAACAATAGAGAAATAATATTTGACTCAATTCAAAACTAAATACATATTCTAATCACTATAGTGATCATAAAATAAACAATATATTATGTTGAATATATAAATAATACAAAGCAATGTTGATTTTCCTATTGCATGAATTGCAAAACCTGAATTGGTAGGGGATAATACGACTAATTCAATAAGTAAAAATTTGGGAGAATCAAGATGTAGATACGAGGCAGTTAAAAACTGACTGCCATGATACTTTGGATAATAGGAACAGATCATCTTGTTGAAATACAGTTACACTGTTTATGATAAATCTAAGGCCCTAGTGACATTTGGTAAGTGTGGTTATTATGGCTAATCATGTCTTAGAAGACTATTATCGTTGCCAGTTATTGTATTTCTTCTGAATTTTTACTCTTTAAATAATTTGGAAATTACTAACAACTCCATATCTTTGAAAGTTTCCTGGTGTGAGCAATGGTGAAAATCTTTCTTTTAAAGTGTGTGTTTGAAATACAACCTTTCAAGTACATTTGCCTTGTATACTTCCATTTTTTTTTAATGATGACTGGTAAAGTGAATTTTATAACAAGATACAGACACTGTTGTACTATTTCTTTCATTGTCAGGCAGGCCTTTTGTTTTGGTATTGATAATGTGTGGTGCTTGTCTATACATTCTTAACACACTTTAGCAGTAGGGTGATACCATAGAATTAGACAAAGCTAACTGGCCAATCTGTAGATTGGATTTAGCACCCAATTTCGGATCCCTTATCCCAGTGGTCTTCACTTTGAGGTGAGCAAGGCCACCCACTGAGATATAGGAAGAAAACATCATAACTTCTCTATTTTTTAATTTATTTTATTTTTTATTTCATACACATAAATATAAGCTTCCATTTATCTGTTTTATAATATGTATAACATTAATAATATAGTACATATTCCATTTATAAATAAGTAACTATAGTTATTGCTACATGCTTACATATTTACTAATAGGAGTACTTCCTCAAAATAATTTGAAAACCATAGTTCTGACAAAGTAGCTAATCATAGAGTAGACACTAAAGGGAGAATTTGAGATCTTATGAAAGTAATAGGCAAAGGTCCAGTGATTAAAAACATAGAAATGCAGATTAGAATATTGTATTATACAGATTGGGGGTCCCCTTTATAGATTCTTCGTATCCTTATAACACATAAAAATGGTCCCTATTGTTTATTTTCCCAGTTAAAAGAAGTTCTAATACTGTAAGTAGACCCCATACAACTTTTTAAATAGTTTGGAGCAGTTTAAGTTCAGGTAGAAGTTTTCACTTATGTAATAGGTCTTTGTTTTCTGGACATAGCTGACCTTTATGTAGGCCTTTTATACCTTAGCAGTGACCTGCTGTAAATGTTGGCTCTTTTTCAAGGGATAATCTGTTTTTGTCTTCTGTTTCTTCCTGGTGAAGGGAATGTAAGGTGACTTTTTAAATTTTTAAATAGATCATTATGGATTAGATTATGAGAGACATGTTAATTTTCTGTGTTTCCTAAAGTTGCTAAAATTTGTGGGTATTGCTTTTATACCCAGAAAAAATTATTTAAAAGAATGGTTAGAAATACCTAATAGTAGTAGGACTAAAAACAGTCTGCCTATCTTCCAAATTACTTAAGATACCGTGGGAGCGTGGGAGGTAAGAAGAGAGAAGAAGAAACAAACAGTAAAACATAGAAAACAAGTAGCAAGGAAGCATTACAAAGCAGGAAGAAAAAAGTTACAAGTTAAACCAAATTTGTTATAAATGTAAGTGGGATAAACTTACCTTTATAAGAAGAAGGCTTACTTCAAAGTTCTTTCAAAAAGCCTAATTATGTGCTATATACAAAAGATACACATAAACAAAATGGCTCAGAATGATTCAGAGAAACTGAAAATGAAAGGATAGATATACCAGGTAAATTATACCAGAAAGAAAAGCAAAAAGAAAGTCATAATGTTCAGTTGACACTTTAAAAGTAAGAAGTAATAAATGGAACAGATTATAATGGTGAAGCATATAAGCCATAATGATGATGTCATGAATCAATATGCACCAGATCATAAAGAACTAAAATATAAATGATAAAAAGTTGCAAGAAATAGAGATTTATAGATCTCAATAATAGTTTAGAAATTTTAAGGTACTTCTCTAAATTATCTAATTATCTGCTGGTAATTAAATTATTCGTATAGGCTATATTTTTATTTCAGTTGATGTACAAAACAACTATATATTCTAAAAATAGAAATATACCTTCTCTATGACTCATGAAATGTTTATAAAAATTGGCCATGTTTTTGGTCACAAGGGAAATTTCAGGTAATTTCTACCAAAGGGTAGAAATAGGTCATCATAGATTCTCTGCCTATAGTGAAGTAAAATTAGAGTTAAGTGATAAAGGTAGGGAGAAAATTTGGTATTTTTCAGATCTTCTCTAACACTCTTGGGTCAAAGATGAAATCAAGACCACAGTTATATACTATATTTTCTTTTGCTTGTTTTCTGATGTAAAAAAGAAAACTAATTATGTATTCTGGTTTCAGGAAGGCAGTTAAAGGACAGCATTCAACAACAAATGTTTCTGACCCTCTATAATGTACAAGGCATTTTATTTGATGAGATATACCTCTGAATAAGACTTTGAGCCTTGGAGCTTGTAATCCACTGGATTTTATTATAAAATGCACATTAGTGGTACATTATTTAGGATTTATGTATGAAAAAGCCCCTATAGTTTCATGACAAACTGTAGAGTTCAGTATGATCATTTCAGTTTTCAACAGAGTTGCCCATGGTACCCATATGGAAAGGAGAGCAGATTGGCATAGTAGCTTAACTGAACTGCATGTAGAATGTCTGGAGATCTTAGTTCCTTTTTACCTCTGTCACCTGTTAGCAGTTAAGTTTCTTTGGACAATTCAGTTTTATCCTTCTGGGCTTCACATTCTTCGTTGATAAATGAGGAAGTTGAATTAAAATATAAGGTTCTTTATACACATTATTTTTGTATAGCTGTGAATATTTGTTAAATATTTAGCCGTTGACTCCTTTTCAGTCTGCCCGGACTAAATTTATGCTCCAGTGGGGAGGAAGACAAACTTAGGGTTCCATGCAGAGGAGGAATCATATATCTTAAACAAAGAAATAGAGAAAGGGAGGCATTGGGGAAGTTTCCACAGAGGCAGTGTAACTCCTGAGCTGGTCTCGAAGCTGTGACTTTGTCAAGTGAACACAGAAGAAGAAAGTTCTAAGCTCTGGAAATAATAGAGACAGAAGGGAGTGTTTTACATTTGGGAAACTGCAGTTCATGTGGTGCAGGTTTATGCAGGAATAACAAGACATTAAGCACTGAGTAAACAGGAGCCAAATTGGGGGGGAAAATACAGGCTTTAAGTGAAAGA